>BQNB010003139.1:107433-117584 GCA_026074375.1 Tanacetum coccineum | reverse complement strand
ATGAAAATTACTCGTTGGACCCATTTTAAAAGATTATGATTTTAGACATGAACAAAAGTGGAAGACTAACTTATTAGTTGCAATTTCAGTTTTAGTTAATATATTTTACGCCTAATCATTCTCCATAACGCTAATTGACTATTAAAAGAATTTCAACAAGTTTGACTTTTTATTACTGTATACATTTTTCTTAAATATGACCCGTTCAAAACGACCCGCTAAAATACATTTTCACGACTCGAACTCTAAAGCATTTTGATGTAAAACGACGTTTCGGACAACTTTTTAGTTTTAGTCGAGACCCGAAACCCAACATAAAATGACCAAAATAACCCTGCAAGTTTCTGCAGAAAACTAACTTCTTTTAAAAAAATGCAGAATTTTTCCCTTAAGTTTTGACCCGACATTAAGCATTTTTAGACTTAGTTATCCTCGCGGCAAAATAAAACGACATTCTGAACAACTTTTATGTTTCGGCCGAAGCCTGAAACGGACCAGAAAATGACGAAAATGCCCTTTTTCGAATCTGCCAGCAACTATTATTTTTATTAAGTGCAGTTTTAATTTTTTTAACATTTTGCTCAACTTCAATCGGCTGCCAAACGTTCGTTTTTAAGAGTTATCTAACGATTTATATATCGAATCAAAGATACAGACTTCCTCTATCACATTCTTAAGCCTAAATTCAGTTTTAAAAGATTTGACTCGACGTAATTTGACTCGCTAATTTTCTGCACCTAATGAATATCTTTCAACTCCTTCAAAACATTATTTTCAAGCTTCACAATCATTCTTAACACTCTTAAACTACCTAAACACATCTACTAATCAACCCTAAACATCAACAACCTCAAAAACTTAACATGCAACACCATCTATGGATTCTCGACACAAAATCTAGTACATGCATATAATATAAAAATCAAATCAATGAAAAAGGTTAAATAGAAGACTTACAATATAATGCAAAACACAAGACAATCAACACTATCAAACCCCTTTGGGTTTGATCGTCGGCCGAACACCACAAAGACCAAAACAATGCTCCAACTTGATTTTTTTATTACCCAAAATCTTGCATACACGCTTGAAATTAAACCCTTGTAACACCAATTGCACCCAATATGATCCAAACCCTATCAAGAATCAATAAAATCAAGAACTTGGGTAAATCTTATGCATGGTAAATTTTATTTGAAAAGAGTGATGGGGGTTTATGAAGGAATGATTTGAGAGTGAATGGGAGTGATTAATTGGATTTTTAGTGATGATGATGGTGGTTTGGGTGTTGGGACGACGAGAGCAGGAAGGATGGAGAGCAAAGAAAAATCTTTTGATATCTTTGTGTTTTTGTTGTTGTTTGAATGGGTTATTTAAATCAAGTAAAAATAAGGTTTGGCTTATTGTTGGAGTCAAAAGAGGGGAGTGTTTGGTTTCTAGTTTTGTAGGAGCTAATTAAAAGAAAAAGGGTGTTTGTTTTTGTATGTTATGTTTATTTTATATTTTTATTTTTATTTTTATATAACATTTATACCACAATATTTGATTTAAAACACTTAGTTAAAATATTAAAAAGTGTTAAAGTACCATTTTTGATACGGTTTTGGCAAGACGCATAAAAAATTATAAAATGCTAAAAATTAAAATAATTGTGTTACGGGAGTAAAATTATAAAAATTAAATTTTCTAAATGCTTAAACGGATAAAATCCTAACCGCGGCTCACAACTTAACCAATAACGACGATTTTTGTTAAAACAGTCAAAACGAAAAATAATAATTCCAATTAAAAGTAGAAAATAAATCACGGCTCGGGATAAATGTCGGTGTAAAACACGAGTTGTTAAAGTCTACCACCCTTAAGGGATCTCCGTCCCGGAGATCAATTCGCCTTATCTCCATATGGTTTGCGAGGGTCAATACGTATTCGGAAAAATCCATAATGCACATTACGAGTCGAAAGAAGTTCAAATAGCCATTTCTACAAACGCAATAATGATAGTGATTCGAAGAGTAAAGACAATGAATGATTCGTACGGATGTATTACTTGTTAAAAGAGACGCACGCCATGTCGGATACACATTTGGAAATAATCGAATGAACAAATTACAAACCGAAAGAAGTCTAAAGACGCATTTGTATGAAGGTAATAACGATAATGATTAGATGAATGAAGAAAAGGAATTATTCGTACAAACGGATTACAAATCGAAAGAAAGTTGTTCGTACGAATGCCATATACTTGAGCCCACTTATTTACAAATCGTTATTTACATCAAAAGGCGTCCCAATCCATGTAAATAAGACTTAGAAATTTATGGTTCGGCTATTTATAATTTCCTTATTCAAATGAAGAGGCGTCCCAATTTATTTTAATAAAATAATTATAAATTAGCCTACTTAAGCATTGTCACAACAAAACACGAGATCAAAACAATGTTACGATGAGAAGAAGGAGTCTCCTTGGCGGCATGATTCTTCAAAATCATAAGAAGTAACGAGAAGAAATGAGATGTTAGTCCATCGCGTTCCAAAGGTAAGTGAGAAAAGACGGCACGATCCGAGGTGACATGTTGAAGTCGTACTCCTATCCCCTAGAAGGCTTCAAAACGATGGATTATGAAACAATATATGCGATTCAAAAGCATAAGAAGAGTGTTCAAACTCAGAGTCGAATGATAAAATAACTAGTGGAATTGACAACTATGCCGAAATTCAATATCCTAAAAAGGGAATAAGGTAAAGTAGCGAAAAAGTTCGAAGTTAATCGTAAGAGATCAAAAAGAAAATAGCCCATATGTATATGTATCCTTATATAATACCAGTATCAACGCTTAAGGGAGTAAATGAGAAATCAGGAAGTACGCAAAAATCAGAGTGATCAATATTTATATAACGGATCGATATAAGGTTAATAGTAAGACGTCATAAGATATACGTAAGAGAGCGAAATCATAGGCAAGTGTTAAATACTCATTATCCATGTAATAGTAGTAGAGATGCAAAAAAGAGTTTATAAGGGATCAAGGAGGCGCGCGGATATCGGACAACGGTGAAAGACTCTTAAATTTTTTTGAAAAACGGTTATAGTTTAGGTTTTGAAAACGTCCTAGTTCTCTATAACCAGTGCTCTGATACCAATCTGTAACATCCCCAAATTCACAACGCAACGGAATACCACATAGACTAAAACAATGCTCCAACTTGATTTTTTTATTACCCAAAATCTTGCATACACACTTGAAATTAAACCCTTGTAACACCAATTGCACCCAATATGATCCAAACCCTTAAAAATCAAGAATCAATAAAATCAAGAAATTGAGGAAATCTTATGCGTTGTGAATTTGGGGGTGTTACAATATTAACCTGATTTAGCTTCGAACTTATGATAGAGTGATCTAAAATCAAATAGAGTTTGATTTCAACAAAAAAATTTGTAACAATGATCAGTTTGAGTTAATTTAATAAAAATGTAGAAACATGACGCATGTTCTCCGCGACCCTGATTCGACCCATTATTAATGGTACCCAAGCGAGCATTTGCATCGTATGCATAACGACACGACTCACCAAACCGACAAGTGCCTTTAGCAAAATTAAAACAAGGCCTCCAAGACTTGACTTGAGGCGTAGTAAAAGAGGTGCGATTATTACCTGAGTTAGCCATAAGTACCATAGGAGAAGAGGAGTCCACGGTTAAAGAAAGAGCCTTGGACTTCAAACGCATCTCTTTGGTAATCAACAAAGACCGGGCCATTTTAAGATCCAAAAACGTGTCTTTGTAGTGCATATAGCCACAAACCTGATTATACTTCTCTGGGAGTCCTTCAAACGCGTAATGTATCACATCTTCATCATTAACTGGTGAATCAATGCTAGCTAGAATGGTTATAATGGACTTGATCTTCTGAAAATAGGCCTCCATGGTTAAATCACCAAGTTTGATCGATCGTAACTCCGTCTTTAAGGCCGAGGTACGAGACCTTTTGTTGTCCTTTACAAGATCATTAATAAAAGTCCAAGCCTCCTTAGCGGTTTTGGGTCGTGCAACCACTAATCGTTTCTGAAGCGCATCCGAGAGGGTGGAAAAGATCCAAGAAAGGATGATTTTATCAACATTTAGCTCTTCGGTGTGAGAGGAGTAGAACTGCTAGAAGAGTTCTTATTAGCATCGCCATGAATGTACTTTGAGACATTATAACTAAATCATAGTTGATCAAAGAAAAAATCCCATGAACCATAATTCCAATCTTCAAAGTCAAGTTTTACGAGAACTCGTGTGAGAAGATGGTGATGAGTGACAAAAGATAGCTTGTCCGAGAGGGAAGTAGTTGTTTGATGAGGTGTCATTTTATACACTTTTTTGGGGTCGTTTAACCTCCTAAATCGTGCATTTATGCTCAAAATAGGTACTTAATCGTTCATTTTCAGGTATTTCTCATTTGGAAGGCATTTGGAAGAATTACACATGACTTGGGCTCATTTGGAGAAGAAACGGACAAGACTACGGACCTACAACAACATTGATCAAGAATTTCTCTACAGTGGCTGGAGACGGCGTCACAAATACAATGTGACGCCGTCACCACGAAGATCAAGACGGCGTCACAAGATTCCACGACGGCGTCAGAGCATACGACCCAGCCTATTATCTAGAATATTCTCTTTCATGACGGCGTCTACGATTAAAAATGCGGACGCATCGTCCCAGGTTTTGACCTTATATATACAAACCCTAAATTTTGGGTTTTGAGTGTGTAACTTTAGAATAAAAGATGGTACGAACCCTAGTTCGTTTAGCAGCTGTTAGGGACGAATTTAGGGCCTAAAAACCCTATTGTACTTCCTCCAACTCATGTTTTAATCAAGTAAGGTTTATTTAATCATTCAATATGTCTATGTGTTGTTTGATCTATCTATGCTCATGCTTTATCTTTAATATGCTTAGCTAAACCTTCTATTGTGTTTATTTATGATTGTATGAAACCTAGAATGTAGATCTTAGTGGTGTTGCTTCTTGTGATGGATGTGCATGTTAGCTTAGAAAACAGCTTTTGTCTGTATCGATTTTGTATGTCTAGGAAACATGATTTGTATAGAAGGATACAGGGGCAACAGTCTTCATACTAACCTGCCTCTAATATAGTTGAGCAACTTTTAATTTATTTCAACAGCACTTTAGTCGTACTCTATGGGCTTACAAGTATAGTCTTCATACTACCTTACATGTGCGTTGATCTAGCGGAATACTAAGTAGACGACGGGTTTGTGTAATTCATTCATGACTTAGGAAATAGTTACACAGATCATCACAAGGGTGACAAGGCAACAACACTAGGAGAAGCAATCTAGGGAGTAATACATGATTAAATAAACACAGTCTTTTATCTTATCGTTATCACCAGTAGCGTAGAATATATTTAGTTTAATAGCTAAAACCAACCACCTCTCCAATTATATGATTTACTTGCTTTTCATAAAATACAAAAACACAAAAATAATCTTCACTCAATCCCTTAGAAGTTCTGGTCGACGTCGATCAAGTTCTCAACCTATTCCTCTGAGGTGAAACGATAACAACCCTGATGTCTTGACTTAATACCTACGACAACGATTAGGTGCTTGACTCTAGGGAAGTTGTATTAAAACTTTTGTAGTAAGTCCTACGTTCGACTCGCATCACGTTTTCTGATGCCGGGGCGCCTGGGGATAGTTGTTTTGATCATAGTTTCGCTTAGTTCTACTCGCTAGAATCCTTTCAAGTGAGAATTTAATTCCGCATATTAGCTTTCTTGTAGTCTATCTTTTCTTCGTGTTATTTGTTTCGTAACCCATTCTCGTCAACCACCATGGGAGACGAGAATCCTATCCGTACTTTAGGAGACTACTCCAAACCTAGCCACGAGGGCTATAGGAATACTATCGAGCTCCCCGTAGGGAACAACGTGGTACCTCTTCGATCTGACACCATCCGGTTAGTGCAAAAAGGATGCTCATTCTACGGACTTCGGTTCGAGGATCCAAACCAACACCTCAAGGATTTCTTAAAACTAGTGGACTCACTCGACCTTGACGGTGAAAATAAGGAAACAATGCACCTGCGTTTATTTTAATTTTCCCTTCGCGATCAAGCTAGCAATTGGCTTGAACGTCTTCTAGCAGGATCCATCACCACATGGGAGGATCTTACTACTCATTTTCTTGCTCAATTCTTTCCACCGGGAAGGACCGTAAAACTCCGTAATGATATCCTGATGTTCCAACAACATCAAGGAGAATCTTTTTTTGAAGCATGGACTCGTTTCAAGGACTTACTATGAAAATTCCCTCACCATGGAATTGATCTTTAGCTTCAAGTGAAAATATTTTACGACCGCATTGATCACACCCTAAAACGGACCGTGGACTACGCCGCCGGAGGCTGGCTAAGGAAAATGAGTGCGGAAAAAGCTTGGGCCACTATCGAGGAGTTATCTTGATATGAGGATGAGGGATGGAACGACCTCGTCACCCCGGGAGAAGGGAGCCTCGACTACGAAAACCCGACATTGAATAGTTACTAGGGGTCATGGAATGTAAAGTTGATATACTCATGAAGGAAGCAATCTCGCTAATGGGAAGAAGAGAAAGCGTATTAGGAATGACAAGCAACACAATGTATCAACTACCCTCAGAACCATCTCGACAAGAGGAATTCGAGAATCTTGTGATGAATTTCATTCTCAATCAAGAAGAGAAAGTTAAGCAACTCAAAGAATACATGGATGTAATTGGAAGTGATTTCATGCAACTCTCTTTAGAGGTTGTAGGGAAATTAAAGGAAGAAATAAGGATGGAAAAAAATTGAGTCAAAAAGATCGAGAAGATCACGAGGTATCCAGACACTGAGGATTTGGAAACCCTCAAGGATTGTAAATTTTTGGAAACACTTACGAAAAAGGCATCCTTCCATACACCAAAAATTGTCTCACGAAAGTCACTCTGTGTCAAACATGTTCGCACAATCTTCCCCAGCCCGCCTCTTGTAAGGGAAAGTGCCTTTGGCTTTAAGCCTGGTACAAAGAATAACCGAAACATCAAGTCCGGACATGATGCGAAAAATTTGAACCCACAAAGTACCCCACAAGACCTCCCATCATTCGAGGAATACACACCGCTTGTGACTTACCCGAAAGAAGTACAAGAGACTTTAGGAACCCCCAATAGAGGTAGAACCTTTAGATGAAACACAACTAGAGGATTTAGGCTTGAACACTTGTAATCACAACACTCCTTTTAGTTCTAGGGAAGTTCCTAGTTTTGATGGACCGGAGCCTCAACCTTTACTCAATAGTCCATCCTTAGATGTAAGTCTAGGAGACGTAATAGGCCCCGAACCACCCATCAAACCACATAGTTCGGATAGTTCTAGGATGAAGGTAATAGATTATTTAACAACTCAAACACCGCCTTCACCTCACGTGGCAAATTCCTATCCTAAGGGTGTGTATAGTTATTATAACTTAGGTATAGATGACCCTAAGAGACATTATGGATTTAAACCGAGTTTATTAGGAAAAAGTGTATCCCTAGGTGTTGATATTTCAAATTAGGAGATGTTTGATGATGATTGGGGATTAGAATCGAAGGAATTTTCTCCTCTAGGAGAAGAACTTAGTTTATTCGATAGGCTAAATAAAGTAGAGAGAGGTAGAATTCTAGAAGCACACCGTTTAGAGCCTATTCTTCAACAGCGAATTTCTCAACGTATGGCTCCTTCTCATCACAATGGTATGTACTATTACTATTACCCGCACTTGAACTCAAGTGTAGGGGAACCCTCCCCTTTATTTGTTAAATAAGGGTAGTGTCAGGCTCGTGACTCGAACAAAAACAAGCGCTTTTTGGGAGGCAACCCAATATTTACTTTTCCCGCAATTAGGAGTGTCATGTGTTTTATTCTTTTCATTCTATCATGTTCGAACTCTATCTTGTAATCATGCTTTGTATTGTTTTAACCTCGTCTTAACTTCAATCAAAGGTATTTTACAAATAATAAGTGTAGGATAATTTATCCGGTTTTTAGAACCAAGTTCAAACATGTTAAATAAATTGTTTAGATTAATTCGCGTCAGTTTTGAGTCATATGATTAAATTTCCAAATCTCAGGTTTTATGCAGCCATTTGTATAGGAATTAACTTATGGAATCAAGTGCAGGAAATTCTTCATCAAAAACAAAAATTTCGTTTTCACAGAACATGGAGACGGCGTCACAATTTACACGCGACGCCGTCACCACGACACCTGTGACGAGGTCACAAAAACCCTAATGACGTCAAACGCCCTGGTCCAGAAAACTTAAAGTTTTTAATTATTTTTGAAAATAAAACTTGCATAACATTTAACATATGTATTCTTCTGTTATAAACCTGCAAAACCTAATGAGTTTAACAATTCTCTCATCCTATCCTTATTGCTTTATCGAGTCAACCCTAAATTCATATTGTATATTTGTCTTATATCGCACATTTTATGCTTGGTGTAGTTGTCTTTGTCCTTGATTACAGGTTATATTTGATAAGAAGAAGCTTGGAAGTTCTTAGAAAGTTTCATTGGATGATTCTTAGAGGACAATTTAACTAGTTATCGCATGTTTCCTCTCTATTATTAAGCAAACTAGGGGAGTACTAGTTTCTTTTACATGTTTTCTTTTCCCTTTATTCGTTTTTACGGGTACTTCTATAGAATATTAGGGACAATGTTCAACTTAAGTGTAGGGGGAAAATAAGCCTTAGAAACTATTCTTTCATTTGCCATTTGCTTTGTCCTTAAAATGATGGGTAATATATCGAAACATAGCATAAAAAGGTAATTTTGACCCAATTTTTTTTATGACACATGCTGACAAAAACTGAGTATTAATAGCGTCTCATGGATAGGAATGTATATGACTAGCACAAAAACCCTCAAAATTCCAGCCCAAAAATGTGAGGTTCGCCTTTAGATCTATAGGAATTTGGGTATCTATTATTGATACCCAAGATAGTTTGTCACCTTTTTTGGAGCATTGGTATCGGTATTAAATTATATGAGTGTACCGATAGTATATTAAATTCTAGAACTTATTTTTGTGATGCATTCCAAGACCGCATAGTAAGTATTAGGATTTACTTGATAAGAGGCACTAGGATTAACCCATGTTTTAAACCTGTAATTGGTATTATGGTCACACCGATCATGTAACTATCCTACACCCTTGCCATGCACTCATTTTTAGTGTAGGATACCCCTTGTACAACCCTCCAAGCCTATTCTTTTTCACGGTTCTCATAATTTTCTGGTTAAGTCGGACTATCAATGAAGAGCATTGTTAACCCTTAAACCAATCGTTACACCCAACTCACCTTAGCCTACTTTGTATGTATTCGCTTTTAGTACATTATTGTGTTTAACCCAAGTTAATTATTTAAGTACACGGTTGCTAAGTCCTTATCCTTGTAAATACTGTTTTGGGACGATTGGGATTCATGGTAGTATTTATTTTGCGGAAGAATGGGGAAGAAAAGGTAAGTCAATACCCCCATACGTTTGTTAGATGATCTCCATGTTATTTTGATCCACCTCAAATCAGGTCATAGAATAGTTGCTTGTAAAGTATGTAAAAGCTCAAGTGTAGGGGTACGTGTTATAAACCTCATGTTGTGATGTATTATGTTATTAAAAAAATAGAAAAGAAAAAGAAAAGAGATTGATGTAGAGTTGTGTAGAGTTTGTATATCTTCGTCCGAGTCTTGGCTTAGCAACCAAACTAGCGTGTATTCGTGTAAATAATTAGCTAACCCTTCCACTCCAAATTCACCCAAAGACATCCAAATGTATCCCATCCGTTTTCGTTTCCATTATATGTTATCTTACACCTAGCGGTGGAGGTTTGATCATTTACCAAGCCTATGGTAATTTATATGCTATGACAGGTAATAAGTGTTGATTTTCCGTTTCCTCAGTATGTTATAATTTATTATACACCTGAGAGAAAGAGAGAATCCTAAACACTTATGTGAGGTGCTAGTATATGCTTTCCGTGCTTTTAATTACGAGGTCTAGAAGATTGTGTTGTAAAATCTTTTAAAGAGTAGGTTAAATGACCCGAATACTGCTATTGTCTAGG
>BQNB010003139.1:2518-98911 GCA_026074375.1 Tanacetum coccineum | reverse complement strand
TTGGAAAGATTTCAACAAACCATAAATAGAAAGAGAGATATATATTGCCTTAGATTTCTTTTACTAAATATAATGGGAAACTGTAGGTGGCAAAATGGGGAAAAAGCTGGTGATCAAGCTGTCTACATACATAAGCATATAGATATATATAGCCATATTATAAAAATATATAGAGAGAAAATGGAGGTGTAGAGAGATATAGAACTAGAGAGCCACTTGGTAATGTAACACCTTCTATAGCTGCCACCATTACAGACCCTTTCTTTGCACTTTTAACTTTTCTTATTTTCAAGGGACCATTTTGCAAATACCATATCTAATGAGAAAGTACTATTTTTTTTGTCATTGTGTCGCTCAACTTTTAAATTCGTGCTATTGTATGTATTCTGCGACTATTTCTGCATGTAAAATGACCATTTTACCCTTCAAAATTTGAAAAAAGCGTGGGTAAAATGGTCATAAAATAAACACAATATCACGAATTTCAAAGTTAAACGACACAATGGCAAAAAAATAGTTGTCTACATACAATGACAAAAAGTGGCAAGTATAATACATTTTTAAGCAATTAACCCTTTCTTTAAAGCTTTTCTTTCTGATATAAAATTGTGTTCATCATAATCACATTCGGACAATGATGTTTTATTTTCCAGGTTAACATTATTGATAAGCTCAGAATCTAGTGCGGGTTTAAAAGAGGAATTAGACTCTAATTTTAAAGCATCATCATAAACTATAGCTGGGAATTTTGTTTCAAAAATTTGAGGATGTTGGTGTCTATAGTATTAAGACACCAGCTGATCTTACCATACTTAGCAGCTTTCCAGTTATAAACTTGATCGTGCCTAAGAGCTTTCTCAGTTTCAAACTAAACATATTCTTCCATAGTAGTACCTGGATTGTCCATTTCCTGCAACAACTTGACTAGAAACACAAAATAACAAACTGATAAAAGGTAAACTAAATGCAGAAAAATAAACAAACACAAACATGCATAAATATATTAATGCAGATAACACACTAAAACACAAAATCAATTCAAACACATAATTACAAACTAATATACAGAATAATTAACTAATAAAAACAAATCTAAAAACCATAAATCTAAACTAAAAATACTAATAAACAAGAATTAAACAAGTTCACTCCCCAACAACGGCGCCAAAAACTTGATGTGTTTCATCGTGTATATGTAATTTATTTATCAAGTTTTACTATCTATATTTTGCTGACTTTACCTATTAACTAACACTAACGAGCAGTGTACCCGATCAGTAGTAGGTTCGTTGGTAAGTAGAGTGTCGATCACTAAGATTGAGCGATAATACTTAAGTCTATTAGTATTTTAGTTATCTAAGTTAAATCTAGTTAATCTAATATTAATTCTAATTAAACCTAAACTAACGCAAAGGGGAGGTCAGCCTGAGAGACTGGCACGAGTTTTTGGTTTAATCTAAACTAAGATGACAAAGGACACACACAAGTAGATTAAAAAAATGATAAAGAACCGGTCAAGCACTAATGTAGGAAAACGTATTAGCCAGTTTAATCTAATAAAATTCAGGGATTGTTTATAAGTTCAATGATTGTATTACTTAGTTGGTGTTATATCATTCCTAAGCTTAGGTGGGTCATCCCCCTAAACTCTAGGTTTGTTTTTCAGTTAATCATGTCACAATTAACCAAACCCGCATAAAGCATACACCGTTGATTATAATCTATCTAGGAGATGACATTGGTAAATATCGAAACCAAGCTCATCGAGGCTTTACCTACTTATGTCCAATTGTTACCTATATGCTGGTAGTCCACAGTCCGAGCACTTACCCAAGGAAAATAGAACGTTATGTGTAATCCTAAGTCACCACTTAGTCTACCTATCCACTTAACCAAGGGAATAACAAGGGCATAAATTTGTGGTCCTATTAATCCAGAGTTACATAGATAAGTTGTACATATTATTTATCCCAGACTCTAGTTTTACTCTATCGCAATCCTAGATCCAGTTGAATGACAAATAATACATAATTAAAACATAAACACATATGAAGTGATAAACATAATCAACACTCAACAAATAAGTAAACAACTTATATAAACAAAACCAAACATTAAATTATCATAAACATGGCTAATAGCTAAAGGTATTAGCCCATAGTCATTGTAACAATACACAATATCATAGACAAACGATTAAATAAATAAATGTTATGCTAACCGAACGCTTATAGTGGAGTATAGAGATTACAAGAGTTTTCCTATTTACTTGAGGCACTTGCAGGGCCTTCTTGGCTTCTAAAATTGTCTGTAGATCGTACTTGGTGGTCTTTGCATACTAAAAACCAAGTTTTAGGTTTTCTATTTATAAGCTCAAAAAACAGATCGATACACCGTATTGGAGGGATCCGATATGGCGTATTAAGGTAACTTGGAGTGGGCTCCATGATTATTTAATTCTGGAATATTCATTAACCGCCTCTGGATACGGCGTATTGGGGCTTCTGGATACAGCGTATTGGGGCTTCTGGATACGGCGTATTGGATGGAAATCGTGCTTCATCGGAATGTTGACCAAAGTATCTTATACAACGTATCTGCTGATGTGGATACATCGTATTCTTTTCAGTCAGGCAATGGTCTTGATCTTGTCTAAGTATTGGGAACTAACGTATCCGTCTAGAATGATACGTTGTATTGTCTAGATTCAGTAGGCTTTCTCGAACTTCTTCATTTATGATCCAAAACACGCTCTTTTCTCAATCTTTATCTAAATGCTCGATAATAACTGATATTTACACAATTAAGCAATTAAGTATCAAATCTTATATAAAACAATACAAAGCGAGCAATATAAATGGGATAAATGATGCCAATAAAGTAACGTTATTTGATATCATCAGTAAGTTTTTTTAATAATGGGAAACGGGTTGATAATAAATGTGTGGGTCAGGTCAGCGGGTTGGGTCAGGTGCAGGTCGGCATTAAATGCAACCCAGTGATCCTAGTATATATAAACATACAAAAGGCAGGTGCTTCGGCCCTTGTTATCCTTTGTACCAGATTCATTTCAAATAATTAAAACTTATGATGTAGTAATATGTAAGTTAATGATCAATGATATGACCAGCCGCTTACAGACCACACATAAATTAAGCAACCATTAACCCAAAATCAGCCAACAACGATGTAAGCATAAACGAACAATGTATATGAGACTCAAACATGCTAACAACATATTAAAGAGGACACGTCTACCATGGCTGCGACCATAATAGGTCGCCCCGCCAAGATACAGATGGTCTCATCTTTATGAAAGCTGTGTAGACTCATCACAGCCTCTACTAAGCTGAAAGCATAGCAAAACTGACCCGTTACATGATACCAACCTGGTCCTGAGCCTCAATCAACACCACTGAAACTATGAAGGGTCTTAAGTTATATATCAAATTAGTTCACGGCACTATAAAAAGCCATAATAGAATACCAAATGAGGCGCCTGTCATAGAAAGCCAACAAATACGAACAAATACAACAGGGGATAGGCTTCCACTTTCCGCAAAGTTCAAATATCTCCAAGATTTGAAAATAGAAATGCAAATATAGATGTGATACCAAACACTTGCCATGGTTGCAGCTACAGTCTAGGTGTGGTTGCCCTGCCAAGATACGGGCATCGGTAAACACTGCATAAGCATAATATATATGAAATCCCAAACCATTTATTACCATCACCATCCTATAATTTCAATGACAAATCATAGATTACCATCTCATGCTCAGCAACATCAATCTAGCATTCCCATTAGCCTCAGTTCTGTCTACATTATTAAGAATCATAAACATGTGACGTCACTTTTAATCACAACTTAGTTAATTAGCTAGTTCAGCTAATGCATGCAATAATACACGCAGTTAAACTTAACATAACATAAGTAATCAAGATTATGTTAACCCATGAACTGAACCATTATGTAAACGCATACTAAAATTTAGATTAAATATCTTAGAAAGTGAAATCACATATCATAAAAACTAATTATTCATACAACTTTTTAACAACAAAATAACAGTCAGTACTAATCAATCCTAAAATTTATAAAAACCACTAAATTTATTAAGAAAAACGAAATTCAAAACCTTAAAAATATGACAAAACCCTAATTTGTAAATAAATGAACCAAAGAATAATAAACAATAAAAATCTTTAATGCTTACCATATAGTTTCCCTAGTATCATCAGTAACGTAGTTTTTCTCGCGAGATGCAAAACACCCAAACCACATCAAAACGCAAACCATATATATCCTCCCCAGGAGTAAAACACATGTGGCACCCATATTTTTCTGACAAGATGCAAAACACCCAGTCCACATCAAAAGCATAGATCTCAAATATGTGTTTTAGAGAGAGAGAGAGATTCAATAGATCTAAGATGGATGATAGTGGGATTCAGAACGAGTGGAGGGAGGAACGGTAAGAAAGACACGTATGAAGGTACGTGTTGTTAGATGTATCAAATGTAATACAAGGAAGGGTGGATCGGGTATAATAAGGCGGGTCAGGGAGCATTAAATGCAGGAGTGGGTCGGGTATGGATCGGGCAGGCGGGTAGTATTAAATGCTCATACCCGACAATCCCAGTGATTGTGAAGTCTTATAATATGGATTAATTATATTTTCTTATATTGGCATGGGTTAGTTTGAGGTTTCTAGACCATCAAGTTTCTAAAAGTTTTGATTATAACCTCTAACTTATGCAATAGTGTATATGCATATTTCTCTTTTTTGAAATTTTTATTTTTATTCTTTGTTATTATACTTTTCATAAAAAGACCGTCGGCTTGAAATTATAGTTTATTCTTACGTGACTAAAAACATATAATATAAAAGTCATGAAAGAATAAATACTAGACAAACCAAAAAAGTAACTTCATATGGTACACAAAACATGAACAATTTTTGTGGGCGACATTTTTTCCATATAGGTAATTAACTAGAGCCGACTTTGGCTCATATACACGGAAAAAATATCCTCTCAAGTTTAATTTTAACATGATAGATAATGCTGTATGTATTATAGGGAGTGAAAAAACAAGCATGTTTCAAATTTTAATAAAAAATTACTTATAATTTAACTTGCAGATAATTTTTCAACATAACCTATCATGTTAAAACTAATTTTAGAGAATTTTAGTTTAATATACACAAAATTAAGCTAGTATTGATAATTATATTGATTTGTTTATTGTAGTAGCTTTAAAATCACTTTTTCCTTTAGTTTTGTGATACTCTAAATTCTATAGATTATTTCTATTTATGTCTTAAAATTATTAAATGTAGTAAACTAGAAACGTTATTAAAAGCTAACGTTAGGGTATTTACTGTGATAGATTTAAAAAATTGTTCAATACTCATCCATAGGTTTATATATTGTTTCAAAAATAGTAAACATCTATTTTGTTCCTACATGACATTGAGAGGCCTATAATCTTGAACCTATTTATAATTTAATACATGTTTGATAATAGAACGATTTATAAATTTGTAAGATGTTTATACATAATGAGAATAAGTTTATAAAATGTAAAGTTTTATGAATTAGTGATTATGGATGACATGTCAAGTTTATAAACATATAAAAAGCTTCACAATTATGAATGCGTTTAGTTATAACATTTAACTCTCAACTACTACATAAGTTGGTGTCGGCTATGTATAGGAGTGTGAATAGGATCGGGTTGTTTGGGTTCGGGTTTATTCTTGTCGAGTCAAATGAATATCTTCCAACAAGCTAAATGTGGATATGCATAAATAAGAATTTTAGTCGGGGCAAGCTCAATAAAGATCAACAAAATATCAAATCAAATGAATAAATTTTGACCGTTTATTTTCACCTAAACAAGTAAAAATCCATTTTTACCATTTTCAAATGTCTTATAAATGGTAAATCATTAAACGAAAATAAACACACTGTTACGGCGACAATTCTTTTATCTTTCAGTAGACGAGAAGTTCGATATACTTTTAAAAAAATTTACTTTTTTACGTGTAGAGTCCCTTTTAATAACACACTAATAAGCAAAACAATAAGCACTAAAATAAGAATAAACTATACAGAGAAAGTAAGAGAATAAAAACTAGAAAGAGAAAGAGAAAGATATTAGATTAGAGAGAAGGATGTTGAGATTACAAATGAAAACAAAAATGAATCCACACTCCTCTCTTTGTGTGAAGAGGGGTATTTATACCCGAATACCCTAAATGGGACGAGTTGGGTTATGAGGAGGATGGGTCAGACTTGGGCTTTGTATTAGGCTAAGCCCAAAACATATACAATATTAACTTAAAGCCCACACCCGTTTACCCTACTAGCTTATTACATTGTTACTAAGCTTCTAAACGTGAATAACCGGTACTTTACAAAATAAGCATTCCAAACAATCTTCCCCTATGGGGCGGTTATTCACATATACTTAAATTTCAATTCCGCGTAGCTTTGTACCTTGCTCTTGAGCTTTGTTAGGTAGTAGGCTTGATATTTATTGTTCCAATCATGTTTGTGATCTTGATCTTCTTGATCTTGATTTTATTTTCTTTGTCTTTAGCTTTTGAGATCTTTCATCATCACTTGCTGACTACCATACACATACTTGTCTTAAAAGCTATCAAGCTTCCTCATCTGGGCAGTTGTTCATATGATGTTTACAAGCTAACAATCTCCCCCATTACTTCAGTCTTTAAATTTGTGGTTTAAACTTGATCCACTTGCAATCATTATCTTGAAATTCATTGAGGGAGATCTTGATTATCAGAGTTGCGGATGTAACACCCCCAAAATAGGTCGTAGTAGAATGTTAATCGAGAGCGTTACTTCATAAGTACATTGCACAAGCTAGGAGAGAACGACCTCTAAGTGTGCCGTTTGAAAAGTAATCTTGTATTGTTTAGACTCAGTTGCACATCAAGTAAGCCAAGCATCTAATTCACCTGAGAAAAACATGCTTAAAAGTGTCAACATAAAGTTGGTGAGTTTATAGGTTTGTTTAAGTATAAATGTTGAACCAAAGTTTTGTAAAGTATGTATGACCGTTTCAATCCTTAATTGTTCACCAAAATGTATGTATGAATGTTGAAACCAAAGATGTGTATGATTATTGTATCCCATACAATAGTCACAAAAAGTTAAATATAGTTGGACCACCATTGTTCAAAGTATGTATTACCACTTTATTCAAGGCAACATAAATATTCACGTGTGTATAAAACAATGAATACGATTACTCAAAGTTCATGAAACTGCAGCTCAGACTTGGGTGTATGCCACTTTATTCAAGGAACGGTAAAAGTTCACGCTCATGTATGTATAGTTCCATACTCCGACATGGTATAACGTTCGTTTGTCCAGTGATAGCTAGTCACCTAAACGGGGATTGTCACACCCAAATAGATTTATTTTATAAGACTCGCGCCTACCAACTCGTAGTTAACAGTTTAATCCGCTTAAGTTCATCCGTAATCATTTGGGTAAAAGTAAAGCAATGTCCTTGTTTTCAAAAATAGAGTGAAACAAGCAATGTATTTCGTCCCAAAATAAGTAATTGAGTACGTAGACCAGTTTGTAAAACGAATTGTAAATGCACATGTAATGAATTTAAACCAATCATGTAAATGAAATTGGTAACAAGCATGTTCTCACCCCAAAAATTGTAAAGTATACGTAAAACAAGTAAAACATGGGGCTATAAACTCACCTCGAGTGAATGAATCAACAAAGAAAATCACAGAATGAAAATGCGTCACGAAAACGTCCGAGTGCAACCTAATTAAGCATAAGTCGTATGAGTACTAAGTACTTTGAATAACTAATACTATATATAATTTTATATAGCTACATTACCATCTAATTATATTTGTGAAATAATATTTAAATAGCATTTGATAAATAATAACCATGTATTTGTACTCGTATAATCGTATAAATAGTTCAATCGCCTTTGTAAAATAATATTTATAAAGTTTAAAACATGTATAAATATTATTTAAGTGATTCTAAAATGTTTCGCAAAATTTTTTATTAAAAACGAACCAACACTATTCATGTCAGGAAATAGTGTACAAGTATAAAATAGTGCGTATCTTTCTCGTTTTAAGTCCGTTTTGTACGTTCTTTATGTCCACGGTTTCGTATTAAGATGTATCAAAATATTATATTTTAATATTTTTAGTCCTCTGATGAATAGTAATTTACTATTCATGTATATTTTATAAAACTATTTTTGTAAAATTAATCGTCGTAATCTCGTAAATATCATAACTTATTCGTTTTAATTCTGATTTTAGTGATTACTTCGATCACATCTTCGTAATTAAAAGTTCTATCTAAATAAAGTATTTTCCAAAATGTTTCTGATGTGAACAGTAACTTATTTTATAAAATTACTTCTATAAAATCACTTTTTTATATTTAATTATCGTAACTTGCAAATAGCATAACTTCTTCGTTATAAATCGGATTTTCGAGTTCTTTATATGCCTACGATCCTCATGACATGTAGTATTTTAATAATATGTAAAATAAATACTTTATTTTCGAATTAAAAATAGTAGGTTTTGTTCATTTGACTAAATTATAAAAAAACAATTTATAAGTTTTTAGTTTAGTTGACTTGCTATAAGTCCTCTACAACATTTTATAACACAAGTCTCATATATGTTAAGTCCTCTAGTCTATCAATTGTCCAAGAATAACAAGTCCTCATATTTCTTTTACTTATAAACTTAATAAGTAAACTTTTAAACAATTTATTTATATATAATTTTTTAAATAAATCCACACTTGTACAATGTATATACTTCCATTCCGACATGTTTTTAACATCAATATAGCATATGAAAAAGTGTATCAAACCATGATCAAAAGTAAAAATCCATTTTACATGTTAATATGTTTCCTAGATGGTGATTTACTATATAAACATTATATACACATAAAATCACAAATGTAAAGAGTGTAGGGTTTTTAGATGACCTTATGATGAAGTATGATGAAGAGAAACAAGATCTAAACCCTAGTTTAGAATCAAAACCCAAGCTTCCAAGACTAGAAAACCCTAACTTTCAAGAAAACCCTAATCTTGCACCTTTCTTGATTAACCCTTTTAAACACTAAACCAAGCCTTCAATACACCTTAGAATACCTTAGATATGATGTTAGAATACTTGTATGCTTGGTAAATAAAATTGTATGGATTGTGTATAGGTGTTGTTGTTTAGCCGTGGCTAGGAGGAGAGAAACAAAGAGAGTTTGTGAGGTTTTTACTTAAGGAAATGTGTTGTGTGTGTTATCTCTTCTAGTATGCATGTATATATACTACAAGGCTAGTCCAAGTTCACTTATTGAAGACCAAGACCAAGTGAAACATAGGGAGTGAATTAAGGAAGGTCTTTGGTCAAGTTAACTAGTCATGAACATAAGTTATAATGATCTAGGTTTGTACAAGGTACTAGTTGGTAAATGGTGTGCTTTATGTCCCCTTGGGACTATATTTGCACCAAAAATTAGGGAGGGGAGGGACTAGAGAAGTCTTAGATATTTTATGTTGATATTTTGTAGTATTACTTGAAGTTACAAGATGTAAAGGTTTAATGTAGAAGTATAACTTGTAAAGTGTATGTTCTAGCTTGGTTTCTTTTATGTAAAATTCGGCCATATGGTAAAAATAGGTGAAGTTTTATAAAACTTTGAGTATCAGGTATAATAATAGGTATTTGTTGAAGCATAGATAAGTTTTGGGGGTTCCGTGAATGCCTAAATGTATTTTTTCGCGAAACATAAACACTTTACCAATAAAAATAAAATGTGAAAAGTTAATAATTATCCTCCAAATAATTATCTAAAACTTGCTTGACATTAACCTTTAATTGTTTGATGCCCGTTTACGTTGAATGATAATTTTTAGCTTACGTGATTTAACTTAACGATTAAAATTAAAAGCGAACGCGTACGAGACTAAAAATAAATAGTGAAATAAATGACGTCGTAAAATGACCTAAAAACACAGATTGTTACAGTCTTCCCCCATTAAATGAGCCTTGTCCTCAAGGCTTAAGATGCGGCACTTGACGATGGTGCGGTCTTTGTGAAGAGATGTGGATATTTCTTCCAAAATTGATCCTCACGTTCCCATGTAAACTCGGGACCTCTCATAGAGTTCCATCGAACTTTGATAATTAGAATGCGGCTTTGCTTCAATCATTTAACTTCATGATCCATGATTTCTACTAGTTCTTTGAAAAAGTTGAGTTTTTTGTCAATGTGTATTTCATCCAATGGAATTGCCAACGGCTCGTCGGATAAATACTTCTTTAGGTTGGATACGTGAAACGTACTATGAACTCTGATTAGTTCTTGTGGAAGTTCTAGTCTTATAAGCAACATCTCCCACTTTAGCCAGCACCTTGAAAGGTCCAATATATCTTGGGTTCAACTTCCCCTGTTTGCCAAAACAGATAACCCCTTTCCAAGGTGATACCTTCAACATGACTCGATCGCCCACTTAAAATTCTAAAGGCTTACGCCTCACACCGGCGTAACTCTTTTGGTGATCATGAGCGGCTTGAATTCTTTGCTTGATTTAGACAATCTTCTTGGTTGTTTCATGGATAAGTTCTGGACCGGTGAGCTGAGCGTCTTCGACCTCGGCCCAACAAACAGGTGATCGACACTTCCAACCGTAAAGCGCCTTGAATGAGGCAGCTTAAATGCTAGCATGATAACTATTGTTATATGAAAATTCGATCAGGGATAAGTGTCTTTCCCAACCATTTCCAAAATCTATTACGCAGGCGCGTAACATATCTTCAAGAGTTTGAATGGTTCTTTTACTTTGCCTATTGGTTTGTGGATGGTATGTCGTACCCCTATCCAAACGAGTACCCATAGCCTGTTGATATGCTCTCCAAAAATTCAACGTAAATCTAGGGTCGCGTTCACAAATGATCAAGACAGGTATCCCATGTCTCGTGACTACTTCCTTTAAGTATAGTCTCGCCAATTTATCCATAGAGACATTTTCCCTTATCGGTAAGAAATGTGCAGACTTAGTAAGATGGTCTACAATTACCCAAATGGTATCATAACCATTTAACGTTCTTGGGAGCTTGGTGACAAAATCCATAGTAATATTGTCCCACTTCCATTAAGGAATCTCATGTTGCACCAACAAACCAGATGGTTTTTGGTGTTCAGCTTTAACCCTTAGACACGTCAAACACTTGCTGACATAGGTGGCAATGTCTGCTTTCATGTTAGGCCATCAGTATAATAGTTTCATGTCTTGGTACATCTTGTCGAAACTCGGATGAATAGAATATTTCAACTTGTGGGACTCATGCATGATCAGAGTCCTTAGGTCACCATAACAGGGCAACCAACTCCTGCCATATAAGCATAGAGTTCCATCCGCGCGGGGTTTCAACTTTTCCTTTAGTATATCCTTCCTGATCATACCTCCTACATCTTTATTTTTTTTGCGATTCTCTGGTTTCTGTGCTTCGGTCTGAGCATTCAAGATTTGTTTAGGAAGATCCAAACCATTAGTCATAACTAAGGCTCGAACTCTTAATGGTTTAATTCACTTTTTCCTGCTCAAAGCATCAGCAACAACATTCACTTTCCTCGGGTGATAACGAATCTCGCAATCGTAATCACTGAGCAACTCCAACCAATGACGTTGTCTTATGTTCAATTCCTTCCGATCAAGGATGTGTTGTAACTACTAAGCTCTATGGTATTACGTAGAAATTGAATGGGGTGATTTGGTATGTTTCTTAACGGCGAGTAAATTGGTTAGTGGATCATCCTAGGGTGAGTAGGGATGCGTCTTAACTTTTGGACATAGGATTTTGTATAAAATGATGTCGACTTTATAGAGTAAGGTGGCGTAAGAGTTTACTTAGTAATTATGATTGTTAGTTTGGTTCCTCGTGATAAATACATTTTATGAATACGCACACAAAACTTGATATAAATAGAAAATTGTTTCTTGACAAGAAGTTTTAAGGTGACTACTCTCAGCATGGGCATGGTCCTTCCTGAAATATACATAGGTGATCAAGCTATGTATATTTGAGGGTTTACGATACGATGCTCATTTTTGTCAAAAAAATGTTATAATTTCATAACATTTGCGGGAGTAGGTTATATAAATAAGTAGAGAATTTAAGTAAATTTGACAAAATTTTCACAACACATTGATTTGATAGATAAATTAGAAATCATTCGTACAACACAACAGAATTTTAAGAGAAAATACAACGAGGATTCCTAAAGGAAATAGAGTCTAAGCATTGTTATCATCCTCCATGTTGTTAAGGTCTTGATTGGTTTCTCCTCCTCCTAAGGCATGCACCATTCCACGTGCTCCAGTACCTCCAGCTTGGTTTCCATGGTTTTCGTTCTTTAACTCCGGGCAATCACTCTTGTAATGCCTTTGATTCCCAAATTCATAGCAAGTGGGGTTTCTCTGATTGTTAGTAGCAGCAGGACTCCTACAGTCTCGGGTAAAGTGACCAACTCTCTTGCCGTTTACGCACTTTATAATGCACTGCCCATTGTGATGAAACTTGCACTTGTTGCACAACGGTAGAGTTCCAGCATACTCCTTCCTTTTACCTGGCTCAGCGGCATAAGCTATAGCCACACCTTGATTCTTGGAAGGTTGTTGTTGAGCTTGGTTGTTGTTATCAAGTTTCCTCTTGTTCTCAGCTTGACGTTCAGCAAGAGTGCTGATTATTTTGTCCATCAGTTTAGTTGCAAATTCAATTGCATCTTGCATTGTCTTAGGCTTAAATGACATCACACTTCCATGAATCATGCCAGGTAAACCACCGACATACTTCTCGATATTATCCGACTCTTCAGGAAACATCCTAGCACACATCAATGCCAGTTCCTGAAAACGTTGATTATAGCCTACCACATCGGTACCTTTAACCTTTAGATTCTACATCTCAACCTCGAGCTTCTTAATCTTGCCCCTTGGGCAGTACTTGTCGGTCATCATATTTTTCAGGTTTATCCAAGTCATTGCATATGCAACATCGTGACCAACACTCCTAACGTGGGAGTTCCACCACGTTAGAGCACTTCCAAGAAGAGTACAAGTGGCAAACTTGATTTGGTTTTCCACAGTGCAGTTGCTTATACGGAACACAGTTTCTATTCTTTCAAACCACTGAGTCAACTCGACAACTCCTTCAGTACCCTTAAAATATAGGGGTTTGCATTTCATGAAATCTGGGTAAGTGCACCCATGAGCAATAGGCGCTTGTCTTCTTACACCAGTTACTGTATCATGGTTGTCATCGCCATTCCTGCTTCTGTCTGCATGTCGTTCTACCAATGCATCCGCAATGCCTTGGTCGATCAGTGCCTTAAGCTGAGCATTGGTGACAGGTGTGGTGGTGGTTGTGGCTGGTGATGTCCTTGTAGTTCTTTTCTTTGGTGCCATTATCTTCAAAATCAGAGGAGTAATCAAATTAGTCTAGTTCTAAAATTCGTGCTCTAAAGGTGAAATATTGCGAGATAATATGTTAAAGTTGTGTAAGAGTTTTTGGACCATCATGATATTCGTAATGTCTTGAAAAATGTTCTAGTATTTATATAGATAACTCCTATATAAACAAGTGTAAAATATATTTAAAAGAAGATGTGGTTCTTTTCTTTGGTGCCATTTTCTTTAAAATCACAAGAAAATATAATACCTGTTAGATTTCATAAAATCATAAACGCGACATGACTGCCATAACAAGCAAAATTAAACTTATATAAGTATATTATATAAGACCAGTAGTAATATACGTAATGTAATATAAACACGTATATTAATCATGTAAGCATCTAGTATGACCAACTAATACAAATAAATAGTGTATGTATGTCTTGTGAAAAACTTTTGTATGATGCAATGTTTGAAAACGGTTATAGTCCAAGTAAAAACATTTGACCTGGTTCTCTTTAACATTGGCTCTAGATACCAATCTGTAACACCCCCAAAATAGGTCGCAGCGGAATGTTGACCGGGAGCGTTACTTTATAAGTACATTGCACAAGCTATGAGAGAACGACCTCTAAGTGTGTCATTTAAAAAGTAATCTTGTATTGTTTAGACTCCAATGCACATCAATTAAGCCAAGCATCTAATTCACCTAAGAAAAACATGCTTAAAAGTGTCAACATAAAGTTGGTGAGTTCATAGGTTTGTTTAAGTATAAATGTTAAACCAAAGTTTTGTAAAGTATGTATGACCGTTTCAATCCTTAATTGTTCACCAAAATGTATGTATGAATTTTGAAACCAAAGATGTGTATGATTATTGTATCACATAAAATAGTCACAAAAAGTTAAGTATAGTTGGACCACCATTGTTCAAAGTATGTATTACCACTTTATTCAAGGCAACGTAAATATTCATGTGTGTATAAAACAATGATTACGATTACTCTAAGTTCATGAAACTGTGGCTCAGACTTGGGTGTATGCCACTTTATTCAAGGCGCGGTAAAAGTTCACGCTCATGTATGTATAGTTTCGTACTCTGACATGGTATAACGTTCGTTTATCCAGTGATAGCTAGTCACCTGAACGGGGATTGTCACACCCCAATAGATCTATTTTATAACACTCGCGCCTACCAACTTGTAGTTAACAGTTCAATCCGCTTAAGCTAATCCGTAATCATTTGTGTAAAAGTAAAGTAATGTCCTTGTTTTAAAAAATAAAGTGAAATAAGCAATGTATTTCGTCCCAAAATAAGTAATTGAGCATGTAGACCAGTTTGTAAAACGAATTACAAATGCACATATAATGAATTCAAACCAATCATGTAAATGAAATTGGTAACAAGAATGTTCTCACCCCAAAAATTGTAAAATATATGTAAAACAAGTAAAACGTGAGGCTATAAACTCACCTCGAGTGAATGAATCAACAAAGTAAATCACAGAATGAAAATGCGTCACGAAAACGTCCGAGTGCAACCTAATTAAGTGTAGGTCGTATGAGTACTAAGTACTTTGAATAACTAATATTGTATATAATTCTATATAGCTACATTACCATCTAATTGTATTTGTGAAATAATATTTAAATCGCATTTGATAAATAATAACCATGTATTTGTACTCGTATAATCGTATAAATAGTTTAATCGCCTTTGTAAAATAATATTTATAAAGTTTAAAACGTGTATAAATATTATTTAAGTGATCCTAAAATGTTTCGCAAATTTTTTATTAAAAACGAACCAACACTATTCATGTCAGGAAATAGTGCACAAGTATAAAATAGTGCGTATCTTTCTCGTTTTAAGTCTGGTTGGTACGTTCTTTATGTCCACGCTTTCATATTAAGAAGATGTATCAAAATATTACATTTTAGTATTTTTAGTCCTCTGATGAACAGTACTTTTACTATTCATGTATATTTTATAAAACCATTTTTATAAAATTAATCCCCGTAATCTCGTAAATATCATAACTTATTCGTTTTAATTTCGATTTTAGTGATTCCTTCGAGCACGTCTTCGTAATTAAAATTTCTATCTAAATAAAGTATTTTCCAAAATGATTCTGATGTGAACCGTAACTTATATTATAAAATTACTTCTATAAAATCACTTTTTTATATTTAATTATCGTGACTTGCAAATATCATAACTTCTTCGTTATAAATTAGATTTTTGAGTTCTTTATATGCCTACGATCCTCATGACGAGTAGTATTTCAATAAAATATAAAACAAATACTTTATTTTCGAATTAAAAACAGTAGGCTTTGTTCATTTAACTAAAATGTTTATAAAAATTGTTTTTATAAGTTTTTAGTTTAGTTAATTTGCTACAAGTCCTTTACAACACTTTATAACACAAGTCTCATATATGTTAAGTCCTCTAGTCCATTATTTGTCTAAGAATAACAAGTCCTCATATTTCTTTTACTTATAAACTTAATAAGTAAACTTTTAAACAATGTATTTATATATACTTTTATAAATAAATCCACACTTGTACAATGTATATACTTCCATTCCAACATGTTTTTAACATCAATATAGCATATGAAAAAGTGTATCAAACCATGATCAAAAGTAAAAATCCATTTTACATGTTAATATGTTTCCTAGATGGTGATTTACTATATAAACATTATATACACATAAAATCACAAATGTAAAGAGTGTATGGTTTTTAGATGACCTTATGATGAAGTGTGATGAAGAGAAACAAGATCTAAACCCTAGTTTAGAATCAAAACCTAAGCTTCCAAGACTAGAAAACCCTAACTTTCAAGAAAACCCTAATCTTGCACCTTTCTTGATTAACCCTTTAAAACATTAAACCAAGCCTTTAATACACCTTAGATATGATGTTAGAATACTTGAATGCTTGGTAAATAAAATTGTATGGATTGTGTATAGGTGTTGTTGTTTAGCCGTGGCTAGGATAAGAGAAACAAAGAGAGTTTATAAGGTTTTTACTTAAGGAAATGTGTTGTGTGTGTTATCTCTTCTAGTATGCATGTATATATACTATAAGGCTAGTCCAAGTTCACTTATTGAAGACCAAGACCAAGTGAAACATGGGGAGTGAATTAAGGATGGTCTTTGGTCAAGTTAACTAGTCATGAACATAAGTTCTAATGATCTAGGTTTGTACAAGGTACTAGTTGGTAAATGGTGTGCTTTATGTCCCCTTGGGACTATATTTTCACTGAAAATTAGGGAGGGGAGGGACTTGAGAAGTATTAGATATTTTATGTTGATATTTTGTAGTATTAATTAAAGTTACAAGATGTAAAGGTTTAATGTAGAAGTATAACTTTAAAGTGTATGTTCTAGCTTGGTTTCTTTTATGTAAAATTCGGCCATAAGGTAAAAATAGGTGAAGTTTTATAAAACTTTGAGTATCGGGTATAATAATGGGTATTTGTTGAAGCGTAGATAAGTTTTGGTGGTTCCGTAAATGCCTAAATGTATTTTATCGCGAAACGTAAACACTTTACGTAACCAATAAAAATAAAATATGACAAGTTAATAATTATCCTCCAAATAATTATCTAACACTTGCTTGACGTAAACTTTAATTGTTTGATGCTTGTTTACGTTGAATGATAATTTTTAGCTTACGCGATTTAACTTAACGATTAAAATTAAAAGTAAATGCGTACGAGACTAAAAATAAATAGTGAAATAAATGACGTCGTAAAATGACCTGAAATACAGATTGTTACGACGGAAGTGTATCATTGTTTGTTCTTGAGCTTTCATATTTGACAGTTGAATATTTGAAGCTTGAGTATGAGCAGGTGGCTATGAATATGACGGACCTAGAATGCGGTAGTTACGCCATCGCCAGTACCTACATGTATAAGGGTTAACAATAAAACAGCAGATTTAGATGAGTGTCTTGTTTACGCGTCGAGTTTCAGTAACTTTAACCTCCGGTCCTATGAGGACCGTTTTACAATATAAATATTGTACATGTGTCATCGGGATTCGATTCAAGAATGAATCTCCTTAACAGGTTTTCCAGCTGAAAGTGTAGTTTATATAAAACGGACATGTAAAGAAATGTTAACGATGTTTTTTGATATCCTACAGTCGTTCCTATACCCGGATTCCCTTTCAAGTTAGGATAACAGACGAATATAGGCTAATTACTATCGCAGACTGTGAACTAAACATCAACGATTTTGGGTGTTTCTAGTCAAATTCATATTCCTAGATCACATTAGATTTCTAGTTATCACATGTTTGATCTTTTACAAGATCACCCATGTCACCTACCACAATGTTGTTTGATGTTGACACTGGAAGGATTTACATTCGTCATTGTGAAATTCTAAAGAGTATCAATCTAAATATTCTGGCAAGATATGATGATAATGCGTAGGACTCTTTGTTACAACTTATGTTCTTTATTGTGAACAACAAGT
The DNA here is from genome assembly GCA_026074375.1 of Tanacetum coccineum. Classification (NCBI taxonomy): domain Eukaryota; kingdom Viridiplantae; phylum Streptophyta; class Magnoliopsida; order Asterales; family Asteraceae; genus Tanacetum; species Tanacetum coccineum. Next base: position 80,914 of record BQNB010003139.1, on the reverse strand, counting down.
GTATTTTAGAATTGTGTCATAACGAGATTTATATATTGATCTCTTGGGTCTACACTCAATAATGGTTTTAGTGATCGGAGGCTAGAGCAGATTGTCACCTTTTCAATGTCAACAATCTCAGAGTAAGAAAGTCAATAGATAACGTGTTATGTCTTCGTGAGAACTGAAACAAGATTTTTTTTGAGAGAAAATTGAGTAGACATGGAGGGTTGTGCATTGCATCACTGAGTCCATGATGTCTTGTCTTCAATACCAAATATCATCTTTGTGATATTTGATAAATTATGTATTGACCTAGTTTCGGCCTAAGGTTTGTGGAGGACTTCTTTCTTTTTAACCTTTACAAAACTTTTCTTTTTCATTCTTCAACCCCTTCAATGTTTACTAAGATGTCATTACTATCACCATGTTGTGCTTGTTCTAGTGATAACTCATGCCTTAGTCTACACTATTCTCATATTCTCATTCAACTCCATCTTTCCTAAGGACTTCTAATCTATCTATTGGAATGCCCCTAGGTGGATCCATCCGGTTCTAGTTGGATCATGGGATAATACCGAACCTTACCATCTTGTAACTTCAGTGTTCGTCATGAATTAGTAGGTTGTTGTGGGTATTAAGATCAGAACCATAAAACCATTTGAAAATCAATCAAAGTATCTTAATAAAGAGGTTTGACACTTCAAAAGTTTTTGATTTTCGTAAATACTCTCCCCTACACATGTGCATTATAATTGAAATTGTTTTGCACAAAGCGAAAGGAGTTCTTAAGTGCGAGCTTTTGAGTCAAAGATGATCACATTTTAATCCAATTTTCTCCCCTTCAAAAATAGCATACCAATTGATATTTTTGCGTATCAATGGAGGAAATAGCTATATGAGTTCTTGAAAGCATATGAGAAAACTGTTATTGCATAATTATTATTGGAACAATTTTAAAGTTTATACTCCCTGACAAAAAAATTAAGTTGAGGTCAATGTGTTTGAATATCTAGAATGGATGCATTCTAAGTTGCTAAGAAAACACTTGTCGAGTACCCTAGAACGAACGCATCTGAAGACGCTAACAACGTTTTTCGAGTACCCTAGAATGGATGCAACTTATAATGCTAACAAAATGTTTTTTATATTTTCACACTTGACTACAACTACCGAAAGAAAAACCATGAGGAGAAAGTCGAGCAAATAATTTTTTAAATATTTTGAATTTCTTTTGGAAAACAACTTGAAAAATTAAGCTCTTTTCCCCTTTTTGGATATATGTTTATCAAGGGAATCTGTTGTACTACTCCACTTCCCCTCAAAAGTATGTTGTGATACCAAAAATGGAGTAGGTAGGGAGAGTGTAAATATGAGCACACACTTTTTGACAGATTTTGAAAATTTCATTTCATTAAAAAAATTAGAAACTGTGTACTCATGGTTTACGTGTTGAAAGATATTCGTGAAAGGATCTGTAAACCACTTGAGAGTGTCTCAAGTCCAAGAATAATATGATGTTACTTTTTCAAGAGAAATGAAGTGATAATTTGAATTTAGAAGAGAATGCATCAAGAATCACACATCATACTCATAAAATGAGTTTTGAAAAAAGTACCACTTTTGTACATATTTATTTTTTGACTTTTTGAGAGACAATTCACTTCTAAGACTATAAGAAGTTTCTTAGGTAAAACCAGAATAGGCTATTCAGACAAAGTCCTTTCGGTTGTTCTGGTCTACCTTTGAGAGATCAAATAGTAGAAGAAATGAACGATCTTGCAGAAAACTATTTGCTAGATTAGAGTTATGAAAAATATTTTTCAACCAAGTTTAGGATAAATGTACTAAATTGTACACTCTCGTTTATTTAAAATACGAGTTCTAAGCGAAAATACTTAGAAGTCATTGTTTTGAGCAAACTTTTGAAAAGTTTTTTATAAGTATGCTCGAAAACAAGATGATTTCTCATCTTTTAAAGGTAAAGCGCACTGAAGCATACACTTCTCTTTTCTTGAAAACCCGAGTTGTGCACTGAAGTGTAAACAAGGCGTTTGGAAGAAAGCTTTAGAAGCACGACATGTTTAGAAAAAAAATCAAAATCATTTTGTTTATGAACTCTCGCTCAATATACATTTACACTTTCATATCATTGTTGAATGACATTTCTAGAAGCGTAAAGGAAATAGAATTTTAACGAGAGACATGTCGTGAGAAGATTCTTTTTGGAAAATTTTCATTTTCTACTTTTGTATTTTCTTTTTTATAGTTTTTACGAAAATGTTTTCAAACTTATTTTAGATCGTGGAAATATTTATGAATTTTTCTAGATTATATAATTTTGTATTTTTGCTTTTAAAATATTTTTTACATTCTGTATTTTGCTTTTCTAAAAATATTTACAGGTTTTGAGATGTTTGTTTTGGTATTCAAGATGATTCGTTAAGACTTTGTAACTCCTCGGGAGTAAAACATCTCATACCAATGTGGCGGACTAAATAGTCAAACCTTTCTTTTAGAAGGTGTTAGCCTCAAAATATTGAGTCGAACAATGGAAGTCCGTTCATAATTATATTAGGTCTCGGTCACTAAATTAATATACGTTGTATTAGGCTAGACGGGTAAACGGGCTCTTATTTGTAATCTAATCGGTCACGTGTATCGGGTGAAAGCCCAAGTAAACCCGAGCCCAGCCCGTAGAATTACTAAAGGCATGCAAGCCTTTTAGTCTTCACTATAAATACCCCTCTCCAAGGATGGAGAGGGTGTTGGTTCATTTGTAAGAATTCCATTTGCAAGTAAATTAACCATTTTCTCTCTCTGGTTTCTCTCTCTAAATTTCTTCCATTTTCCTTCTCTTTTCTTCTTGTATTCGAGCAACAAGTAATGAAGTGAAGTGATTAAGGGTTACCGACATTTGGTATCAAGAGCCTCGGGTGTTTAGTGTTTGATTTGTGGTTTAAAAATCAAAATTCGTGTATTATTTTTTTGTTGTTTTGGTTCGAAATAAAAAGCAAAGAAAAGCAAAGTTTGATCTTCATTTCGTGGCTAAAATGACTAAAGTTGTGTACTTTTGTGTTTAGAACAATCCCTTGTATCACTTATTAAGGTTCTATAGCTTAGTTCGTGGATAAATGGGTGAAATCGAGCTAGTTTGAAGTTTTTTTCGTCATTGCGTTTTGACTAAGTTCTTGGTTGCGTTTTGAGAATAGAGACAAACAAGTACTGTACTTGAAAGTGACATTTGTACTGGTTGCGTTTTGATTTGAAGACGTTGCGTTTTGGTTCTCAAGTCGTTGCGTTTTGATTTGAAGACATTGCGTTTTGATCTCAAGTCGTTGCGTTTTGATTCTCAAGTCACTGCGATTTGATATTTTTTGTGTGTTGCGTTTTGTCTCCACAGGTTGCGTTTTGAAGACCATCATTGCGTTTTGACTAAACGTTACTCTGCCCAAATTTTTTATACATTGCGTTTTGATCAAGACAGACTGCGTTTTGCTCAAAGAACATTGCGTTTTGATCATAGAAGACGTTGCGTTTTGATCAAGAAAAGTGACTGCGTTTTGATCAAGAAAAGTAGTTGCGTTTTGACTAAAGTCATTGCGTTTTGTCCATTGAAAACCCATGTTTTGAAACCCTAATTTCCCGAAAAAAATTTCGACCTTACCGCGAAGGTCGATCCGCGCATCAGGTGGTATTTGACCGAATTTGGGAATATATATTAATCACCGTTTAATCAAAACATCACATCAAGACAAACAAACTTCATGGACTAAATACGAGGACTTTGGACTTTAATTCGGACTACAAGAACATAATCAACAAACTTTAACAACAACAATTAACTTTTCACGGTTTTCTCTCGATTTTGTAAAATCCCGCGAAAGAACTCAATTTCTCGGTTTAAATCTTTGACTTGTAAAATCCCGTGGAAATTAATTACTCTCAATTAAAACCACAATCCAATCAACACTTGATAACACTTAAGATCCTTCAATCATTTTTCACTTCATAATTCTTTAATCATTCATCATGACAACTCCAATTGTAACTTCTACAACCGACAGTCAAATGCATAACAACATAATGGCAACAGGTTCAAGGGATCGTCCACCAATGCTTGCAACAGGACGATATGTACAATGACGATCACGGTTCTTACGATACATTGATACAAGACCAAATGGTGATGCCTTACGGAAGTGCATTCTCAAAGGCCCTTACACTTCAACGATTGTCACAACACCAGCTGTTCCTGCAACAGAGGATTCTCCAGCAGTTCCTGAACAAACAATAGTCAAGACTGTTACAAACATGACTCCTGAGAACAGAGCTCATTTTGAATCAGAAAAAGAAGCGATTCATTTGATATTGACTGGAATTGGAGATGAAATATACTCAACTGTTGATGCATGTCAGACAGCTCAAGAAATGTAGGAAGCCATCGAAAGGCTACAACAAGGTGAATCACTCAATATTCAAGATGTCAAGACAAACTTATTTTGGGAGTTTGGTCAATTCACCTCTCACGATGGAGAAACAATTGAGTCTTACTACACAAGATTCTACAAGATGATGAATGAAATGATCAGAAACAATTTGACAGTTGCAACGATGCAAGTCAATGTTCAATTTCTTCAACAACTTCAACCAGAATGGTCAAGATTTGTAACAATTGTCAAGCAACAACACAAGTTGGATGAAGTTTCATATCACAAACTCTTTGACATTCTGAAACAATACCAAAAGGAAGTTAATGAACTCCGTGCTGAAAGAATGGCCAAGAATGCTAACCCATTAGCACTTGTTGCTTCTGCTCAAACACTTCAAGACACTTATTATCAATCATCAAAACCTCACAAATCATATGCACCAACATCAAAAGCTTCACTTCCAACCAGATCTCATGCAACTATCAAGATAAAAAAGGCAAAGAGATAGCCAACAACCAATCACACACACCATCTCCGAGTCAGGCTTCTGAAGAAAGATAGTGATCCTGAACAACTAGAAGATAAAGACATACAGAAAAATTTGGCTCTCATTGCAAATTTACTTCCAAGAAACTCTAAAATCCTACCAACATACATACCTCAGAACTTCCTCAAAACACCAGAAAACAAGAACGTAGGATACTTCTCCAAGGTTTAAGAATTGGACATATGACTGGACATTTTGGGAATGAGAGGGCAGTGTATGTTGTTGAGGGCTAGGGAAATGTAGGTGGTCAGTAGTGTAAACAGTCTGGATACAGTGTTTTTGCTGGAAGGAATTTGAGTCATTATGCTATGGAATGCAGAAAGCCAAAAACAGGTTAAAGACTACACGTATCACAAGGAAAAGATGTTGCCTGTGTAAACAAGCTGAGAAAGGTATTCCATTACAAGCAGAGCAAATCTGACTGGCTAGCTGACACTGGATGAAAAGAGATGATGAACAAGAGTTGATGCACATTACAGTTACATGCAAAGTCCAGGAGGTTCCCAATACAGACTAAGGAACTGATTCTGAGCCATTGGAAAATGTATCAATACGATACTGATGATTAATGTGTTTGCAATGACATAGACTTTTTGACCTTATCTGAATCCTTTAGTAACACATGTGTTAGTGGATAACGGGATGATAGTAATGTCATCTCCTGACTCACCGGATTTTGTGTGATAGGTTATTCAGGCATGATCCAAAATGATTTAGAATGTGATGATGAGGTGTTGGCACTTGCCTAATTTAATGCTAATTTAAAAACTTGATGTCGATGAAAATAAAAAGATTTCAAAAGCAATTGAAGAAAGCACAAATGAACATTGACTCAAGATGTAACTGAGTGAAATCATTCTTGCGGAAACTAGTAAAACTCTAGGAGAATTAATAGTATTCGGGATAGTTGCTTAGTTGCACTTCAAAATAAACAGACTGAGTTTGAGAGGTACAAGGCCTTTAATGATCGTACAGTTGACTATGACAAACTTGAACATAAGTTAAATGAAGCTCTAGGACTATTAGCTCAAAAAGAAATTGACATAAAAGAAGGTTTAAAAGTGAAAGCCTACGAAATTTCTGTTGTCAAAGAGAAACATGATGAGTTAGTCAAACAGAGTCTTTTAACCAAGTCACATTACGAAGGTCTTGTCAAGGAGAAAACAAAGGTAATAACGGATTTGAAGCTTAAGGAAGAAAAAGATATTGACAAAATGATTTCAATGGAAAACCAGATAAAGTTTTTGAATGAAATTGTTTACAAACGGAGTCAATCAATCCAAACCATTCATATGTTAGCACCCAAATGCCCTACATTTAATGGAAGACCTACCTTTTGCCATCCAAGGTACCTCAAAAAGGCTCAAACATGAGATACCATGTTTGTATTGCGATCCCACATGACCAAATCTGATCCTGCAAACAGACTCGTCCCCGATAGGGAAGAGACTCAGACTCTTGAAGAAGAGAGTCGATCAAAATTGAATTAAAGGGGAAACTTAGTTTTGATACCTTTTGACTACACATGTTAAATAGTTTTATGAAATTTTTAAACCCAAACCTCGCATTATGAAATTCAAATTCGACACAGGCTTATGAAATAAGAAAGAAAAATGTGAGAAAAATCAGTTGTGAAAATAAAGCCAAGGATATTTTCAAAACATAGATTTCTTACCAGGGTCTAAATCATAAGCAAAAGTAGACAAGGCATATAAGTCATGGCAAATAACATTTAATCATCTGAAAGAAATTGTCAATCAAGCATGGGTAAAACATTCAAACGACCTTCTTCATCTTCGTAACCCAACTGCGCAAGATATGGAAATCCTAGTTAAGAATGTTTGATGCCCCTTGCCCTCAAAGACACCAGAATGATTGTTCTCGCATTTGTACTTGAACTTAAGCATAGAAATGCCTTGCTGATTAAAAGTACGTTTGATATCTCTTGAAGATGACTTGATGAACTTGAATCTGATAAGGCAGATTTTTCCAACTTGTATGTTTTCTTTTGAAGAATGTATGTCTAAAGATGTTATGTGTTCTTATTTGCAATCTTCATTTGATGAGATCACTTTACAATGCTTATATCTTTATAAAGTCAGGGAATGTGACTGTCTTGCACAAAAGCTTTCTGAAACCAAACTGAATTGTAATTAAACCCTGTATTTACATGACCTGTTACAGAGTTTTGCTAAATTAGAAAAAACACTTCATTTTCTCTTGAAATCGCTTTACAAGAATGTCAAGAAAAACTTGAAAAACTGTGGGGGACACAGTTACAAAGAAAAGGCGTCAAATGTATTTCGAAGGTAACGTTGTAACAATATTTTGAAAACAAGATTTGAATGCTTTTTTCTTTCTTTTTCCCTTAAAACTGCAAGACAAGAACTTTGCAACTAAGTGAGTTAAAGAAAACTATGAAAAATGCTAAGGAAAATCTGTGGATACTAGTTTGATTATAAACCATCTGTTGTTCGACATACCAAATGCTCAAAGGATTCCCAAAACCATCAGTTTAGGAAAACCGGCTTCGTTTTCAGACTCTCTTGAGTGAAAAAATTTTGAAAGGAAAAAGTCGGTTTTAAAATCTATAGAGTCAGAGGGTTCATCAAAAAACCAGTCAAAACTCCATAGAAATTTGCCTCAAACTGCAATGCAGCTGTAAGAAACACAAATGTGATTTATAACAGGCTTGTATCGAATTGCAAGTAGTACCACACAAATTTGTGCATCACAGTTGAATCAGACGTATAGAATTAACTAATTCCTTCGCGTTTCTACATCTACAGGAGTAGCTCACAAAACTAATGTTAGCGAACCACAGCTAGGAGCGCAAAACAATGAAAGAAAAAGGGGATCTGTGCATTTTCGTGGGATACTCTACTCAGTCAAAGGGATATCGTGTCTACAACAAGAGAACAAGGTTGATAGTTGAATCTATCCATCTCAGATTTGATGAGATCAAAGAGATGTCAAAGACGTCTGTTGCCTAATGACACTTCTGGCCTCGTTCTCTACGACAAAAGGCGTCAGAGTATGACACCCGTCCCGCACCAGGAACCTACATTTATGTTTCTCCTTCAGCAGTTACAACAGTTCCAACACATACAAGAGTTGGATCTTCTTTTCGGTCATTTGTATGATGAATTTTTCAATGTTGGTTACTTCTCGTGTCAAACTTTTCATTCTTCTCTCACCGATTAATTTCGTCTCCACTAGACACAACACCCTCTCAACGAATATTCACCTCATCAAAAACAGACACTCAAACAATATTCATGCTGAGGAAAACAACGTTAATTATAGCAGAATTGTTTTTTTTTTTTTTTCCTCTTTTTTCATGATTTTTTTTTTTTTTTTTTTTTTTTTTTTGTTGTTTTCACCAATCCTTTCTGTAACAACGGTTACACGAACATGTGAGTCTTCCTTACGCAATATTGGTAATTCATTGGCATACCTTCAATCAACCTTAACTTAAAGATTACCGATGGATACAAAAAGATCTCTGTTAACTCAAGTTCGTGGAAAATCTATCCAAGCTGTTGCATACAAGACGACAACTTGCAACAGATCTGAAATGTGTATGTTCGCATCACCGTGAAGTATGTTTGTAAACGAAAAACATTTCAGGGGGGGGTGGGGAAAGCAATTTGGCTGATTAGGCATGGATAGAAGCAATGCAGGAAGTAAACTTCATTCAGTTAAAAACTGCTTTGCAAAGAACATAATCAGCTAAAGTGGTTATGGAAAAAACAAAACGGATGAAGCCCAGACGCTTAATTCGCAACAAAAGCAGATTTGTAGCAATGGGTTATGATCAGGAAGTAGGGTATTGATTTCGAAGAATCAATTCGCGCCTGTTGCTAGCTTGGAGGCTGTAAGGTCATCTTTGTCCACATGCTGCTTAACTAGTCTTTTATAAGTTATCCAGATGGACGTTAAATTCGCTAATTTCTTATTGGGCCATGGAAGAAGGAGGTTTATGTTGCACACCAGTCGGATTCGTTGATTTCTGATCTTCCTGACTACGTTTACCGTCTAAGGTAAATTCTATATGGTTTGAAACAAAGCTTCGTGAGCCTGGTATGGATGAACTCTCAATTTCTTGATTTCCAAAGTTATACTTAAGGTATCATTGACCCGACCTTATTCGTGTAAAATACGGGTGAGGAATTCTAATTGTGCAGATTTACGTTGATGACGTTATTTTTGGTTCCACAACAAATCCTAAATTTTTCAAAACGTTTGAAATATTAATGCACGGTAGCATTGGAGTGTCCTTAATGGTGGAAATGAAATTCTTTCGGTCTTCAGATCCACCAATCCTCGAGGTATTTTTATCAATCAGGCCAAGTACACCTTAGAGTTTCTTAAAAAACATGGTATGGAAAAAGGACAAGCATTGGTATAACAAATGGTACGTAAACTAAATTAGATGCAGACTTGAAATGGTGAACTCGTTAGACCAATATCTCCATAGCAAAATAGGGTCACTCATGTTATTCTTGATCTTACTAGTAGACCAGCATGTGCAATGTTGTATGTTATTGTGCAAGTTATCAACTACGAACGGACTGAAAAAAACATCTCAAAGAGGTTAAAAGGATATTTCGATACTTAAGAGGTACCATTAACATGGGACTTGGTTTACGGAATGGTATTTGGCTTTGAACTAACAGCTTTTTCAGATGTCGATCATGCCGGATGCATTGATACTCGCAAAAGCACTTCTGGAGGAATACAGTTCCTAGGTGATAAGCTAGTCAGCTGGATGTCAAAGAAGCAAAACTGTACTGCAATGTCATCCGCAGAGGCTGAATACGTGGCGTTATCTGCAAGTTGTGCTCAAGTAATGTGGATGCGGACACAGCTTCAAGATTATGGCTTCAACTACAACAAAATACCGTTGTATTCGACATCTCAGTCTGCCATAGCAATTCGTGCATCCCCGTGCAGGCACTCCCGTACCAAGCATATCCATACTCGGTATCACTTCATAAAGGAACAGGTTGAAAATGGTATAATTGAATTGTACTTTGTCAGAACTGAATACCAATTGGCTGAAAATAATGTTTTACTAAAGCTCTTCGAGAGGTTTCAGTATTCTTCTTGTCAGTCGCATTGGTATGAGATGTTTGACTCCAGCCAAACTGGTGGTTTCTGACAAAAGGAATCTGCCTTGATACATCATAATCATCAACCCCCAACAACCAAATCCAAAAAACAACCTCCATACTCTGGTGCATTATTTTTAACAAAAGAAAAATACAAATATATAACAAATTCAAAATCGAAAAAATACAAAAATTTAAAATTTCAAAAAGAAATATACAAATCAAAAAATCAGATAATGTAGTTCAAAATAATATTCTTCTAGACATGACTTTTGGATCGATAACATTTCGTACTAGATAGTTGATTAATATCGGACACGGGCGAGTAAATAAAGTCTCGAACTGGAGTTTCAAATGCTCTCAAAAACATGTATCTCTAATTTTTTCTGATGGACTTATGTGAAATATCAATACCGTAACCGGACTGTTCAAATAAAGGAGAAGTTTATCTATAAAGACTAACTTATCTAACAACGAGAAATTCAACTTTTCTCGGTCTTGGGCTGTTCTCTCACAAGTCATTCAAAGTTTTACAGCTCAAGAAATAAGGATAGTGTACGTGATAAGTGCGCTTTCTTAAAGTTGGAAAGAGAAGTCTTTCTAACATGATGTTTTTTCAAAATGTTGAACACAATTTTTTTTTCAAGATTATCTCACCGAAGATTCATTTATCTTTTAAATATTGTGTGTTCAAAACTCACATTGCTTTCAAGGGGGAGTTTTCGAAAAACAACATTTGATGTGTTTGGATACATCATCTCACGACCTTCTTATGTTATTAAAAAACATTCCAAAAAGTCTCTTAATAAAACAACAAATAATAAATGACAATTCAATAGAATGTTATTATAGATGACTAAGTGTTCACCTCAATCTTTATATTAATTTTACATATGCGTATCATTGTTTGGTGTCACAACATATGTAAAATTGAGGGGAGCAAGTTTATGTTCACCATGTGTAATTCATTGACTATGTAAAAGATTTCCTATGGTATTTCAAGATTAATTTTAATCAACAGTATTTCATAATCTAAGGTGGACTTAGAATTTAAAAGAAGGGGAGAATGTAATTAAATGTGATCTAAAGCTCTCAAAGTGATATTCAGGAAAATCGGTTTTAATGGTTACGATCTCATACCCTACAACATCTTATTTCACGACGATTCTGAAGTTCATAAGGTGGTAAGGTTAGGTCATTTCTCCTATGATCCAAACCAGAAACGCGGTTGGGTTACCCAAGGACAATTCCATAGTTACGATAATAGCTGTCTCTTATGTATGATTGGAGATGATTGTGATTTAGGAGAAGAATGCCGACTAAGATTGAGATAACACTGGAACAATCACAACAAGGTGTTAGTAATGACGTATTGGTAAGCATTGAAGGGGTTGAAGAATGAAAAAGAAATGTATGGATAAAGGGTGAAAAGAAAGAAGCCCTCCACACAACTTAGGCAGAAACCGGGTCAATACATATGCTATCATGGACCCAGTGATGCAATGCACAACCCTCCCCAGCCATTCGAGTTTCTCTCAAAAGAAACTTGTCTCATTTGTCACGGAGATACACTCGACTACTATTGACTTTCTCACTCCGAGTTAGTTAATATTGAATAGGTGGCAGTCTGCTCCAGCCTCCGATTACTAAAAAAAACAACCAAAATGCACCAATCGAGTCTAGAGCCATAAGAGATCATCAAAAATAAATCTCATTAGGACACATTCCATGACAAAACACTTGTTAACATCATTAAGTCTACAAGCTCGTTAAACAAGAGTCCTTCGAATCATCCGTGTGTTTTCTGAATGACCATTCTGAGTGATACCTCTTTTGCGCATTCACATGGCGCGAATGGAAATCCTTCCAATGTCATCATCTAACAGCACTGCGGTGTTAGGTGACCTAACGAAGATTCTATATGAATCAAAGCTTGTGTCAACTGGATTTTCGATTAGATGGGTCCAGGTACATGATTTGACGACTTATTCAGAATGATATAACATATTCCTGATTTAACTCTTACGTGTGGTCTGCTTTGTGACGTTCGGTAATGGTGCACGACAAGCATTGCAAATCTATTACATCTGAGTTAGATGAACCTCGCTTTGAGCTGAAACCCTGTTCAAGGTGATTCTTTGAATCTACCTGATCACATGTATTAGTATTTTATACTGTATAATGTCCTACGGTAACCGAAGGTTATTCTAAACAAATCTGGACGAAATGACGATGCCATATTCGTCCACCTGCTTTATTGCTAATCTGTTTTTATTTCAGGTATACATAAAGATGGAGATGTGATGCCTCATTCCAGATGAAGTCGGATTCATTACCACTGCTCATGCGCTCAAATACAATAGGACATTCTATCTACAAAGACATTCTATAAGCATCAAGATTCAAGAATCATGAAAGCTCAAGAATTAAAGACAAAGACTTCCGCACAAACTCTGATATACAAGATCTTCCTTCAAAGATATCAAGTCTATCAAGGGAGATTGTTAGCAAGCTTTCAAGATGATGCAAAGTATGAGCATGTTGGTCAAGACACAAGATCGCAAGGTGGCAAAGATGATCAAGACAAGCAAGGAAAAGATTTAAAGATCTCGGACATAAAGACGAAGTCGAAAGACAATGACAAAGGCTCAAGATCAAAGATCACAAAGCATGAAGGAACAAGCCTACAACGAATTCAGAGACCAAGACCACAAGATCTTAACGACAAAAGCAATCTCATTGATCTCACGAAGGAGTGTCACAATGAACTCACTTCGGGGGAGATTGTTAGCCTCAAAATATTGAGTCGAACAAGGAAGTTCGTTCATTATATTAGGTCTCGGTCACTTAATTAATTATACGTTGTAATAGGCTAGAAGGGTAAACGGGCTCGTAAATGTAAGCTAATATTGTATGTGTATCGGGCTAAAGCCCAAGTCAATCCCGAGCCCGGCCCAAGTAAAAGCCCACACGCCCCATGTAGTTGTGTAGGGTATATATACCATTTTCCATCAAGGAAAATGGTGTTGGTTCATTTGTAAACATTTCCATTTTGCAAGTAATTCAACCACTTTCTCTCTCTTGTTTCTCTCTCTAAACTTCTTCCATTTTCCTTCTCTTTTCTACTTGTATTCGAGCAACATATAATGAAGTGAAGTGATTTAGGGTTACCGACAGTGTCGTACGCGTTTGCTCTTAATCGTAATTGTTAAGTTAAATCGCGTAAGCTAAAAATAATCAATCAATGTAAACGGCCATCAAACGATTAAATATTTACATTAAGCAAGTATTAAATAATTATTTTGAGAATAATTATGGTCTTTGTTTATTTTATTTTTATCGATTGTGTAAAAGATTCAACGTACTTTAAATCTGCATGCATTTCTTGCTTAAGTTCATGTACAAATGCAAAACTAAACATTCTGCTCCTAAGGCAAGGGCATCAAACATGTCCATAACTAGGATGTTTCCATATCTTGCGCAGTTGGGTTACGAAGATGAAGAAGGTCGTTTGAATGTTTTACCCATGCTTGATTGACAATTTCTTTTCAGATTGGGGGAATTAATGTTATTTGTCAAAGACATTAAATGGAGCTTGTTTACCTTTTGCTTATTGATTTAGACACTGGTAAAAAATCTATTGATTGAAAATATTTGGCTTTGTTTTCACAAATGATTTTCTCCACATTTTCTTTCTTATTTCATTTGCCTGTGCGAACTGAATTTCATAATGCTGGGTTGGGGGTTTAAAAATTTCATAAAGACTATTTAACTTTGTGTAGTCAAAAGGTTTCACTAAGTCTTTATTCAATTTTGATCGACTCTCGTTATCAAGAGTCAGAGTCTCTTCCCGATCAGGGACGAGTCTGTTTGCAGGATCAGATTGGTCATGTGGGATCGCATACAAACATGGTATCTCATTTTGAGCCTTTTTGAGGTACCTTGGATTGGCAAAGGTAGGTCTTTCCATTTAAATGTAGGCATTTGGTGCTAACATAGAATGGATTTAGGATTGACTGACTCCGTTTGTAACAATTTCATTCAAAACTTAACTTGGTTTTTCCATTGAAACATTTGATCCCAAATATTATAGAACCTTGGAGTAGTATCCACATTCTTGGTTTCTGTGTTTGAGGAAGATCTGAGTTGATGTTGTAGGTTTGTAGAGTTTATGAAGTACTTTGCAATGAGAGCCAAATTTTTCTGCATGTCTTTATCCTTCTGAGCTTGTTTCAGATCAACATGTCTTCCATCAGGAAGCTCACATCGGATGGTGGGTGATTGGTTTGGTATCTCTTTGCCATTTTTATCTTGATAGTTGCATGAGATCTGGTTTGGAAGTGAAGCTTTTGATGTTGGTGCATATGATATGTAAGGTTTTTGATGTTTGATAATATAGGTCTTGAAGTGTTTTGGTGCAGTACACAAGTCAATGGGGTTAGCATCTTGGCCATTCTTTCAGCACGGAGTTCATTAACTTCCTTTTGGTATTGTTTCAGAATGTCAAAGGCTTATGGTAGGGAAACTTCATCCAACTGGTGTTGTTGCTTCACAATTGTGACAAATCTTGACCATTCTGGTTGAAGTTGTCGAAAAGATTGAACATTGAACTTGCATCGTTGCAACTGTCAAGTTGTGTCTGATCATTTTCATTCATCATTTTAGAATCGTGTGTAGTAAGTACTCCAATGTGTTCTCCCATCGTGAGAGGTGGAAACAAAAACTCAAAATTGACCAAACTGAATTTGTAAGTAAAGAATTTACATTTGGCTTTTACATAGTTTTTGCTAAAAGACACTGCGTTATGCTCGATAGTCACTGCGTTTGATCATAGAAACGTTGCGTTTTGCCTTAAGAAAAAGTGCCTGTGTTTTTGCTCAAAAAGAACATTCGTTTTGATTGGAAGACATTGCGTTTGATTCAACTCGTTGTGTATTGTGCTCAAGATAGTTGAGTTTTGGTTCTCGATTGGACTGTTCGTTTGATTCTCAAGTAACCGTGATTTGATATTTTTTTTTGTGTTGCGTTTTGTCTCCACAGGTTGCGTTTTGCTCATCGAAGACCATCATTGCGTTTTGACTAAACGTTACTCTGCCCAAATTTTTTTTATACATTGCTTTTGTGTCCAAGCCAGACCATTCCAGGTTTTAAAGCTCAAAAAAAGATATGAACGCCCCCCCATAAAGTGCGCTTACCTTAGAGTTGGAAGAGAAGTCTCTAACATGATGTTTTTCAGAAATGTATTGAAGCACAATTTTTTAAGAAATATCTCCACTGATAATTTATAATCTTTTTCAAAATTTGGGGGGGGGGTGTGTTCAACACTCCATCATTCAAGGGGGATTTTGTATCAAAAAACAACATTTAATGAGTTTTGGATACAGCATCCACGACCATTCTTATGTATTCAGACCATTCCCAGAAAAGTCTCTTAATAACAACAAGATAATAGACGATTCAATAGAATGATAGTTTATAAGATTGCTAAGTGTTCAAAAACCTCAATTATATTCATTTTTTTAACAACTTGGTATCATTGTTTTTGGTGTCAAACATATGTAAAATTGAGGGGGAGCAAGTTAATGTTTCATGTAATTCATGCTAAGTAAAAGTTTTGCTTGGTGAATATTCGTTCGAGGGTGCATGCGAGAAATCAACAACAATTCTTCTCACGTATGCAGAATACTTCATAAACCATACAAAGTAAAGTTAATTAAAATATGATCTAAAAGACTCAAAGTGCTATTTAGAAACGGTTTCATGGTTCGATCTCATACCATACAACATCTTATTTCACGACGACTCTGAAGACATAAGGTGGTAAGGTTAGGTATTTGTCCTATGATCCAACCAGAATCGGAGGGATCTACCCAAGGACACTCCATAGTTAGAAATAGCAGTCCTTAGGTATGATTGGAGATGAATGTGTATAAGGGAAGAATGCCGACTAAGACTGAGTTAACACTGGAACAATCACAACAAGGTGTTAGTAATGATCACTTGGTAAGGCAGTTAAAGGGTTGAAGACTAAAAAAAGAAATGTATGGATAAAGGGTCTAAAGAAAGAAGCCCTCCACACAACTTAGGCAGAAACCGGGTCAATACATATGCTGTCAGAATCACAATGTGAATTGCTGACATTGAGACGACATCATGACCCAGCGATGCAAATGCACAACCCTTCCAAGCCATCTCGAGTTTCTCTCAAAAGAAACCTTGTCTCATTTGTCACTGAGAATACATACTACATTACTAATGACTTTCTCACTCCGAGTTAGTTAATATTGAATAGGTGGCAGTCTGCTCCAGCCCTCGATAAACGAAAAAACCAAATGCACTAATCCGAGTTCAGAGCCAATAGATCAACAAATAAATCTCATAGGTACACATTCCATGACTAACACTTGTCAAACATCATTAAGTCAACAAGCTGTAAACAAGAGTCCTACTCCGATAATCCTTGTGATTCTGCCAGAACATTCAGAGTGATACTCTTTAGTATTCACAATGACGAATGGAAATCCTTCCAGTGTCATCATCAAACAGCACCGCGGTAGGTGACTTGCGAGATTCTATATGAATCAAGCTTGTGTCAACTGGATATCGATAAAGGTCCAGTAAATGAATTGACGACATAATCAGAAAGATAGTAACTATCTGATTCACTCTTAGCGTGTTGTCTGCTTTGAGACGTTCCGGTAATGAGAACTAGCAAACATGGCAAATCTAATACATATGTGTTAGAAGACCCTACGCTTTGAGCTGGAAACCCTGTCAAGGAGATTCTTTGAATCTACCTGATCACAGGTACAATATTTATACTGTAAAACGGTCCTACGGAACCGGAGGTTAATCTAACCAAATCCGGACGAATGACAAAGCCATATTCGTCCACCCGCTTTATTGCTAACTGTTTTATTTCAGGATACATAAAGATGGAGATGGTGATGCCTCATTCCAGCTGAAGTCGGATTCATTACCACATGCTCATGCTCAAACTACAAAGACATTCTATAAGCATCAAGATTCAAGAATCATGAAAGCTCAAGAATTAAAGACAAAGACTTCCGCACAAACTCTGATATACAAGATCTTCCTTCAAAGATATCAAGTCTATCAAGGGAGATTGTTAGCAAGCTTTCAAGATGATGCAAAGTATGAGCATGTTAGTCAAGACACAAGATCGCAAGGTGGCAAAGACGATCAAGACGGAAGGATAAAGATTTAAAGATCTCGGACGGAAAAGACGAAGTCTAAAGACAATGACAAAGGCTCAAGATCAAAGATCACAAAGCATGAAGGAACAAGCCTACAACGTAGACAGAGACAAAGATCACAAGAGCTTAACGACAATAGCAATCTCATTGATCTCACGAGGGAGTGTCACAATGAACTCACTTCGGGGGAGATTGTTAGCCTCAAAATATTGGGTCAAACAATGGAAGTTCGTTCATAATTATATTAGGTCTCGGTCACTAAATTAATATACGTTGTATTAGGCTAGACGGGTAAACGGGCTCTTATTTGTAATCTAATCGGTCACGTGTATAGGGCGAAAGCCCAAGTAAACCCGAGCCTGGCCCGTAGAATTACTAAAGGCATGCAAGCCTTTTAGTCTTCACTATAAATATCCCACTCCAAGGAAGGAGAGGGTGTTGGTTCATTTGTAAACATTTTCCATTTGCAAGTAATTAACCATTTTTTCTCTCTTGTTTCTCACTCTAAATTTCTTCCAATTTCCTTCTCTTTTCTTCTTGTATTCGAGCAACAAGTAATGAAGTGAAGTGATAGAGGGTAACCGACATATTTAAAACGCCAAACGAACTTAGTTATCATTTCCATTTTTTTTAAAATCATTTTTCCTTAATCCTAGGTTATTCACACGACACCTATCACATTAAATTGCTACAAAATCCATTTTGAGCCGTTATCGGCCGACTCCGGACCAAAAACATGAATTTTGACAAAACTCAACCGAACCTTGCTCATCCATTTAAAAACACTTCAAATCGTAAAATATGGCTTGACAACTTATATTCACCCAAAATTTCACCTTTTTATGACTGTTACAGTCTTTTAACGAATTTCACGAAAATAACTATTTTTCTGATAACTTCAAATCTCACACTCACGATTTACGTTTTAATTCAATGTTATTTCATTATTATGAATTTATTAAATAAATAAACCTATTAACACCTTCCCAACTTCATTAAATCTACGCACTTAAATAAACTGTCGTGCCGGTGCGCGCTGCGTGATGATTTTTCGCTAAACGCGGGAAGACTTCCCGAAAAGCACTGAAAACCTCAAAACCACTCTAAAACAGAAAAACAAATCAAAAGTTATTCATTTATGAACTCAAAACTCCATCAAACTTCAGGTTAAACCGAAACCAGTTTTTTACGCAAAAATAGTCAACAGAAGTTAACTTTTCAGCTTTCATCAGGAAAATTGACAAGATCGAAAGACTTCAACATACAAAACTATAATATTTTATAATACTTAACCCTGGGAATATTACCGGTTATCACAGTCTCACCCCCTTAAAGGAATTTTGCCCTGAAATTCAACTCAATTCATCAATTCCCAACACTAACAAGAAATTTCATTCCTCAAAGAATCACATCAATCACTAGAATTTAGTCTTTTCAAGCGAGGTTTCTTACGATCCCTCTAAAGACTAAGTCTTTCCACAGTCTAATCCTACACTTTCTCATGGTCAATCCAATCTGATCATAAAATTACGATAGCCTCTCATGCTATCTCTTAGATTCACAACTTCTCAAACTTAGGTCTCACTGCCTCAGTCGGGTGTCAGGATACGATCCCGTCCTCGACGTGACGACAAAACTATTAGAATTGGCATTGCCAAATATTTTCGGTTATTCAACCAATAGGACTAACCCTACGGGGTAAACGTCCTACATAATACGACTCATACTCTACCTTACCAACACTTACTCACTCAAAATCCCCAAGTAAACTTTACATGGTCAAACAATCCCGACTCTACCCTTCTAGAAAGGCCGTTCAAAAATCTAAACCACATCATTATACGCTTTAAATTTTTCCAAATCAATCCTACTCCACGAGTATCTTAAATCTTATTTCACTCAGGTAGGTCAAAATACCTCTCAACAACTTACACAGTTAAAAGTATGATCATGTTTCTCAATTGATCATCACAACTCTTTCCAATACTCCTCGTGACGATTCATGATCTATTACCTTCCTATTAGATCTCCTACCAAGACGGTATTATCGATTAGCCCGAATACATTTCGAGCTTACAAAATATACTAACTACATCGCATGCCAAATCCTGATAAGGAAGTGGGTACCCGCTCTATCATGAGCAACTAATCGCAACGCACTTATACACGGGCAAAACTGCGCTCTCAAACTAACACGAAACAACACAAAATATCGCTATCCATGAATATCGAACAAAATTTTTCCTTCACTATCACGAATTAATTTCAATACAAATCACCTAATAACTAGAATGATTCGTCATAACTACCAATACAAAAAGAAGCGTTTCTAATCATAACCGACACTAACCGATGCTACCCGGTTTAGTGATATACATAAACTATTAATCCAACCTCATATACCCTACACATCTCCTCTGGGATCCTGCCCTCTCCTCATACTGTCAACAACCTCAACCAACTCTAATCGCGCACGTCTCTCCTCAACAAGCTGTAATTGCAAATCCCGATTCTCTCCCTGCATATCACTGATGGCATGCCACGGAGCTGCTCTCTGTGCATCCGTCTGGCCTGCCCACGACTCCAGGGCTAACACTGGTCTCCATATCGCTCCAAATGTCACTGCGACCCTCTCCTGCTCGTACTCTAGACTCCTAAATTGATACCTCTGGGAGAAAATCTCATCCCTAACCGCTCGACCTAGTAAATAACTCTTCTATGTCCTATCATACCTCTTAAACAAAGTAGGCGATAGCTCCTCCAATCATACTGCATGATCATGAATCAATCCCCCCTGCATCTCGACTTGAGCTCCCAGCTCAGTCAAAAATCCCTTAGTCTTAGCTGTAGCTTGCATAACTACAGGCGATGGTACCATCAACGGTATCATGGGTGATAAAACAGGTGAAGGTACAATAGAAGGTGATGGAGAAATGGGAAGTGAACTAGACGTCCACTCGGGTAAAGGTGGTGTCTAAACAGGTGGTGCTAGTGTGGGTAAGCAGGAACATCATTATAAACCATACCGTCCTTCGGGTCTGTCTATGTAGTGAGTGTGAGCTGTCTAGATGCCGACACCCTCTCGGGTCTCTCGGACACTGGTACTGATCGAGAACCCTGTCCGACCTCAAATGTACTGTATACATGATCCTCCTCTAACGGTAACTCTTGGCGTCTTAACGATCCATACCCAAGTCCTAAAGACGCGCTCACAACTGTCCTCATAACCAGAGTTGCCTACTGCTGACCCCCAGGTACAGCCTCCTCCTCCTCTAAACCAAGTCCATCACTCTATACACTATGACTCTCTTCGTCTAAACCACGACTCTCATCATCTAAACCATGACTCAGATCATCCGTATTGGGGCCCTCGACCCTCGTAGCAAGACCCTCGTCCCCCGCAGCAGGATCCTCATCCTCTCTAGTAGGACCCTCTGATTAGTTTAAAATTCTTTTACTTATATATATAAATATAATAAATAATTATATAAATACATATAGTAAGTAAATCTTAAAATAATCAATGAAATCCGGGTAGTAGTATAGAATATTCCCGGGTCGTTTATCCCCAACGAGGCTGGACTTGAAAATCGGTACAGTCGGAAAGTTAGAATTTGAATGGTATTAATGATTAAGAGGATTATAAATCTAAATTATCTACTAATGTGCAAAAACGATTAAGAAAAACCTAAAAATCATGAAATAAAACAAAAAAACGAGAGCCCGAGCCCCGAACAAGGGGTCTAAAACCTAAATTCTTAAAAATTAACACTACAAAGATTTTTTTACTTCTAATCTACTTTAGGTGACTAATAATGAAGAATAAAAAAGACAAGACTGAAAACGGAGTTAAAACGAGCTTAAAAATGAGAAAACAAAAAACAGGGTCAAAACCCGTTCTTTAAAAAGTAAAATTTTGCAAAAACGACCCTACGAAACATTTTCTATTTTTCCTAAGTGAAAACTGATAAAATAAAATTTTCTAAAAAAGAAAAATATTTTTTTGATTTTTATTTAATTTATTATAATTAAAAAACAATTTAAAGGAAATTAAATGATAAATAATATCAAACGATTATAAAAAATTCTAAAAAATTACAGAAAAATAAGTTAAGCTATAAAGATCGTATGAAAAATCTAAAATGGGAAAAGCAGCTTATAGAAAAATCTAAAATGGGAAAAGCAGCTTATAAGGATAAAAAAATAAGCAATAAAAAGGACACCAAAGGGTGCTGTTTTGCACCAGGGGAAGTATTTACAAAGAAAAAGGGCTATAAGCCAGCTTATAAATAAGCTGGCAAATAAGCTTAAAATTTTAAAGGAAGTTAAAACAGATGGACACAAGCTCCTAATGAGCTTGTGCACCAATTTTTATAAGCTAAAAACAAAAATAAGCTGCTAATATTTGTGGATCAAAAGAGTAGTTTAAGACATGAAAGCTTAATAAAACCTAGGACAAATTTTTGATAAAAACCAAAGACAACTTAAGGACACTTAAACACTTAAAACAAGTCCAAACCAATGCTTAAAAGCTTGGTTTGGACAACTTAATCAAATAAGCTGTTTGAAACAGCTTTAATTCTATAGTTTTAAAGGCTTTATAGAAAAAACTTAAAAACAGACTTAGGAACCAAAAGACTTTTAAAAATAGCTTAAATAAGCTAAGATATAGCTTAACAAAGTTGACTTAATGACCCAAAAAGATTTTAAACCTATTTTGACCCATTTTATCCCTTAACCCAAACACCCCCTTAAGTTTTAAAAATCCAATTTTAAAGCTTTAAAGGCTGTTTTAAGCTTAAACTTTTGAAGAGAAACAATGAATAAGCATTACGAATCATAAATAAGCAACTAACAAACAAGATTAAGCACTTTAAATAAGCAAAATAGAATAAGCAGTTTAAAGCTAAAACTAATAGTTTTAACTCAAAACTTAACTAAATGAGCTTAAAACTTAAAAACATGCATATTAAGCCATAAATAGCATAGATAAGAAATAATAAGCACAAATAAGAAGTAAATAAGCTATGCTACAATAATAAGCTAAAATTTGAAAAAATGAGACTTATAAATCCCTTGCTCAAAACAGGGTACAATAAGCATCTACAAGCTCTATCTTGTCAAAAAGACAAGCTAATGAGGTCTATAAGCCCTTCCATTACTGGCTTATCATCCAAATCAGCTGAGGTACTTTAGGGGTGACTATTTTTGTGATTTTCTTTGTTTTTTTTGACAGAATTTAAGAACAAGGCTTTTGTATAAGCTTCTAGTTACTTAAAAGCTTTTACATAGATTTAAGAACAATATTTAAACAACAAGGAATTTAAAGACTTAAAGAAAACTTTCAAATTCCATTAAAAAAATACAACGCCGAATTTTAATTGACAGAATTTTTAAATGCTTAAAAAAACTTAAAAAGCTACCTAAGAACTATTTTTTCTACCTCCTTGAAGGCTTACCAGTGATGCCTATATTTAAGTATACTACTCTATCTGAGCTCTTCTCTTCTTCTCTTGTGCTTTCTTTGTGAGTGAGCCAGCCGAGTGTGCTTGTTGTGTGAGGGAGAGACCATAATCAATCTGAGCCTTTGAAATTTCCTTGGAGCCCAATCACAAATCTCAACCCTTGATTGTTTTTTTAGCCAATAGCCTCAACGGGGATTGCCAGCTTGTAAATGAACCATGTGGGTGTGGGGTTTTGTGAGAAGGATGTTTTGGATGGTTGTGAACAGTGCCCAAGGTATTGAGAGTGACAGGAAGGGGTTGTTTGATTTTGGCGGGAAAGGGTTGAGAAAGATAAACAGTGTTATCTGTTTTAAAATTGGGGCAGGGGTGAGAGTTTGGTGAAATGGCAAAACTCGTCCCTTCATTTCTAAATTCACTTTCCAAAAATAGAAAGTCTTCCAAAAACTCTCATATTTTAACAAACTTATTTCTTTCACAAATGACACACTTCTCATTTTAATCCATCACCTAGACATCCTCATATTAACCAAAACAATTCTCTCAAAATACCCAATCAATTTCATTATCACTATAAGTGATTAAAATGAAATTTCTCCATCAAATAACTCATTTCTCTTAACTTAACCTCTAAAACCTAAACTTATCTTAAATTACTAACACTAAAATACGTATACATAATTACTTACACAATTAACGCGAAACCGCTTCAATCACCGAATTCATTTCCTTGTCACCAAAAGTGAACGAAATGAATTCACAAAATTCAACACAAATCCAACCCCAATGAGACGATCTCGCTCAATGGATTGATTATCCAATCTCACATATCCCACATAAACACATATAAACACGTATAAACACATAACAATACATTGCAACAGATACATTTAGGTCAACACTACGGGTTGACCAACCTGCTTAAGTCATGGTTGTCACACCCTCAACTCTAAGAGCATCCGCATATGCAATACACTCATCGATCTCTGCCTGAATCTTGTGGTCGATATCAGGCTCTGAGTAAGGCTCATCACTACCCCTGACAACAACGTAAGCTCAGGACCACGCTTTGAATCCCAACGAACTTTCACTAATGCTATCATACTACGCTTTTACTCATGACCTCTCGGTCCACAACATCATCGGTTCCTTAACAAAACAAAGAGTCTTGTCAACCTTAACCTCGACTAACTTTCAAAATCCGAACTCAACTGCTAATGACTTTGCTTACCCCTACAAGGGTGCAATTAGCAACATAACAACCCCAAACGAAAAGAAGCATCCCACTTAATGTACCTGTCTCGTCATCGTAGAAAACTTATAAAACCCTTAAGTTATAGGAACAACGTGTTTTATATCTTAACCTCGCTAATCTCAACAAGAATATATCTGCAAATTAAGTTATAAGATGTTACAAATCTGAACGTATCTAAAGAATCCACGCTCAAATTCGGTGTATCAAAACTTTCAGCACCTCCCAATCCAATTTTCCGATACTCAGCTCATAAGACAAGAATTCTCAACCGAACTGTAGGCCTAATATATTCAAGATCTCCAAATGTTCCCTACATAACTCGGTTCTAATTGTCTTTCTTTCCAAACGTGACTACACCTCTCCATGGTGAGGACCTTCAACCACCCATAATTCTACCAGCATTAATTCAAAAGTTTCCATACTACCAAGCTAACACTTTTGGACAAATTTGGCTCCTCAAGCCTTTCCTGTATTACACAATTCTTGTTGGTTATTTCTTGTACCAAATTCGACCCATTCAACTCACTCTCTCCAGTTACGACCCATAAAATGGTAACCTACATTCATTTCCATACCACGCTTCAAATGAAGCACATCTATACTCGAATGATATTCCCTACCTTAGGAAAAAACTCATCTCACGACGAAAGTCGGTATGTCAATTACCTCTAAAATCTACATACTTGTCCTACGCATAGTAGGGAATGGGGTGACTTAGTCAGTCATTGACTACACCAATCGCATCGTATCCACTATCACTACTTAGTAACTTGAAGCAATATATCTTTAGTTATCCTTTCCCACTTCTACTCGGGTAACTCAGGTTGTAGCAACAATCCTGAGACCCTTGATACTCAACTTCCACTTCCGAATACGCTAAATACTTACTACCGCAAATAGCTATATCCTTCTTCATACTCAGCCATCGATTAGTTAACCTAAAAACTATCACAACATCGTTATCCGCTCCAGGGATGGTTAAAGAACTGACTAGCCCAAGAGTGAATGGCTGCTTGGTAAAGGCTCATAAAATCCATTCATGTTGCTGAAAAGACATGTTGCTGAGAAGAACAATCTGTTTGAGGCAAAGACAAAGATGTTTGAAGAAATGTGTATGTTCAAGATAAGAGATTTCATTTCAAGATGCTCAAACAGATTGTGTACAAGATACTGCTCAAAGGATGAAGCTTAAAAAGATTGAAGGCAAGTACTGCTTAAATGACAAGACAGACTGATGCTTAATAAAGAAGACCAACTATCAAGAAACTTGAAGTCAAGCAAGTAGAATTCAAGTTAGGGGAGGATTGTTGGGAAATACAAGTCAAAAGGTCAAAGTTCTGCCACGAAAAAGTCAAAGTACTGCTAAATGAAAGATCAAAGTACTGCTAAGTAGAAAGTCAAGGTACTGCCAGTCAAAGATCGAAGTACTGCCGTGGATATAGGAACTATAAAGTTTAAACGGTTGTTTTAGCATTTATCTTGTAACAGTTATTAGTGATAAGTATCAATTAGTGTTTATGATATACAAGGACTGTACATCTACTAGAGGTTATCCTTATGTTTATAAAAGGATCTCTAGGAAGATATTAGAATATAGAACAAACATAGAAAAACACGAAGTTAAGAATTATTAGTATTGTATTAGGGATCTGCAATTTAGGCAGATTCAAAAGGTTTATAAAAGAAATCGTTTGAGAAACTACTGTGTGTTCTTCATAAGTACTGCCAACTAGATTCCGCATAGTTGACAGTATATCAGTGTTTCATTAAGGAATATCGATCCTACAAGTGGTATCAGAGCTTGTGAAGAGACTCTGACCTTGAAGAACTTTTAATCAATCGAAATCTTTCTAAACTCATAAAAGATGTCTGAAACAGAACCTATCCCTCCCACCTCGTCCGTTACTGCACTCAGAATCCCTATAATCAAGAAAGGTGAATATGACCTATGGTCCATGAAGATGCGACAGTATATACAAAACACTTATTTTATTTTTGAAATTTTTGAAATTTTTTCATTTTTTTGAAATTTTGGTGGTAAAAATAGGATTATGTGAAAACAATGGTGCAGGTACAATCAAATCGATAGATCCCCCCCCCCCCCCAATACTAGAACTAAACATTTTCCTCGAATAGTTTTAAGAATGGTCTCTACGTCACTCTAAACCTATTTTTAAGTAAGCTTAAAGATAACGTAGTCCCATAGATTAGAATATTGGATTTCCCAAATGAAGCTGGGGATTTGAAGCTCTTGTGATCGAAGGACAAAACCGCGAGCACGAGAGGCTTCAAAAATCCATGACAATCCTGGACAATAATCACAAAAACACAAGCAAACGAGAAAGGAAAAAGGCACACCTCCTCACAACAAAAAACACTTATTCATTACTACATCATATTACT
Organism: Tanacetum coccineum; assembly: GCA_026074375.1. Lineage (NCBI taxonomy): Eukaryota > Viridiplantae > Streptophyta > Magnoliopsida > Asterales > Asteraceae > Tanacetum > Tanacetum coccineum. The sequence continues at coordinate 54,504 of BQNB010003139.1, read as the reverse complement.
ACGGATTAGCATGGGTTGCCTCCCACGAACGCTGTTAAGGGGTCACTACAGCTGACCCAATCCCCGAATTCATTGGTCCTTGGGGAAGGTTTAGAGATCCAGAACAACCACGGGTGGTATGTCCCCTCTAAAGTAGTGCTTAAGTCTATGACCGTTCACCTTGAAATTTAGCCCGAAGTTTTAGGATAACTCGACGGTGCCATATGGAAAGACATGGGCAATGGTGAATGGTCCGGACCAACGGGATTTTAACTTGCCTGAGAAAATCTTCAATCGAGAGTTAAATAGGGGAGACCTTGCTCACCCGACAGTTAAACGCGGGTTTTGATCCTTGGAGTCATGATCATCATTTGTTTTCTCTTTATAGATTAAAGAGTTCTCATAGGCATGATTACGAAGTTCATTTAGTTTATTGAGTTGAACTTTTCGGTGATCACCCGCGGTCTCAAGGTTAAAGTTTGCAGGTTTCAAGGCCCAATAGGCTTTGTGCTCGAGCTCGATTGGTAGATGACATGCCTTTCCGTACATGAGCTTGTATGGGTGATGTATGTAGCAAAACAAACAAATTTATATAATCGGATAGTCTTGGACCCATGAAAATTCTTTCCAAAAATACTTCATCATACAAGAGACAAACAAGGTAAAAATCTCACTAAAGAAAACACAATTTGTATATTTTTATCCGGGAAGTATTGTACTACTCGGGTCGTGTCCCAACGAAATCGTGAATTGAGAATTGGGGAAATTCGGATTCGAGTTTAGAATGATAAAGGATTTTTGAAATATTGATTATACTACAAATGTAATAACACGAATTAAAAACAATTAACTAGCTCGAAATTTAAATGCACGAAAAGTGAAAACGCGAGCTAAAACTGAAATTTAAAATCTAAGTCACAACTTTTAACGAATTTTATACCTAAAAATCACAAATTTAAAAAGAGAATTTTAGGAAAAAGAATTGGAATTTTTTATCTATTTTTGAATTTTTTATGATTTTATTAAGAAAAAGAAATTAACTAAAATCTATTTTAATTCCTAGAAAATACAAATCAAATTGGAAAAATAAGGAAAAATGGTTTTTAACTACTTAAATGGTGCAGAAATTTATTGGAACTAAAAGCCCTAATTTTTATAAGCTAATTGTGATCTAATTTTATCAATTAAAACTAAAAACCTAATTTTATAAAACTAATTTCTAAAAAATTTAAAACTATTTTATTTATTCTTAAAAAGACAGGGTAGAAAGTGTAAGAAAGGAAAGAAAAGGGTAGGCGGGAAAACTATAGGAAATTTACACTGCAGTGAAAACGGGTGCCCCTTAACTTTGAGAAAATTACAAAACAGACCCTACGCTATGGCTTATTTTTGGCTTATTAAAAAGTAAGATTCAGCAAAACCTTAAAACTACAAACTTACTAATGAGCTTATTCTAAACAACTTTAATGAAGGGACTTTCTACTTTTATCGACAGAATAAGCTAAAAAATAAGCATTTGCTAACGGTTACAGAAAGTAAGTGTTTTAAGAGCTTTTTGGATTTTGGCTATAACTAGCTTATATCTTGACGAAAATGCAGACTAAAAGAAACTATTTGTAGCTCTAATGTATACTAAGATTCTATAGAAAAATAAGCTAAGTTTTAACAAAGATTACAAGAAAAATGAACTGAAAGAGTGCAAGTTTAGCTTATACTGTTTTTAAAGCTTTTTCTAATAAGCTTCACAGCTTATTTCTAAACCTTGCAAGCTGAAATTTTGACAATAAGCTACCCTACTTACCTTGAATCAACCTAGGTAAAAGGATTTTCAAAATTTCACATGGAAATGAAAATTCAAAAAGGAAATAAGCCAACTCTCAATTCTGCTGTTATTCATTGTTGCTGATGCATTTGACAAATTCACTAGTGCAAGCTAAATTTTCTAAAGTAAAAACTCTTTAGACCTACTAAATTTATGTATCTAAACCTACTACAAACAATTTTGAAAATAGAACAAGATTTTTAAACTCTAAACTTTGAATTTATAGAATCTAATTCTTAAAACTTATTAAAAGCTTGATATTATAGCCTAACACAACTGTATGAAGAATATTGACAGGATTACTTTGACTTTAGAAGTCAAAGTTAGCTTATTCCAAACACTACTTTACTAGTGCTGTCAAAACTAAATTACACTAAAATTCTATTTTAACTCTAAAACAACTAAATCTTTTTATCTACTCACACTAAGATTCACCTTCTTAAGCTATTTAAAGACTAAAACCTACAGCTTATTTGTAGAATTAAGCTACTTACTCACTTAGCTACTTCTACTTACTAAGACAGATTTGACAGAAATGAAAATTAATGAATCCTAACTATTATTACTTAAAGACATTTGTATTTCTAAGCTATGTAAACAGTTTTAGATAGTATTAAGCATTCACAAATTCATTGCAATAAGCTAAATGAAATAAGCTAGATGAACACTAAAATGAATTATAGAGGATTAAACCTGAATTTTGAAGTCTCAGTCACAAGCCACTCTTGTTGAGTGAGTGGCTTAAACACATACACCTAAGTGGCACCTTAGCCTCTAAACCTCAATAAGCTGAATTTGAGCTTATTGTTCCTTATTACTTCCAAGCTTGATAAATTTGAATTCAAATAATCATGTTTTGATATGAAATGAACAAAACATGTAAATGAGTGACTTAAATCAAGCTTTTGACTAAATTTGAGCTTACTAACAAGTATAAACTCAAATGAGCTTATTAGAGCTTATTGAAGTAAAAACAGCTTAAATTTGAACTGAAAAACACTTGAAACTTTAAAACTGAATTGTATTACTTAAAATGGTAAAGTACAAATTGAAATAACAAAGGTACAAGTGATTAAAGCTGAATTTTAAAAACTTAAAAGAAAATGCTTAAAAATACAAAAAATTACAAACTGAAATTCAAACTAACTAACTCTCTAAACTGAACGTTTTAGCTTCTATTTATAGAGAAAAATGCTGAGAGGATGTAAGCTTGTTCATTTTTAGCCCTTGGATCCTTTAAGCTTGATTTTCAGCCGTTGATCTTGAGTTGTGAGGTGTTTGGACCAATCAAGGGTTGCCACGTCATAGAAATGACGTGTAGGTGGTTTTAATACGAGGTAAAGAGATGTAGAGGTGCAGGGTAAAGGTGGAAGAAGATGAACAGTGTTGGGTTTTGTTGGGGATTTTGGGCGGGAAAAATCGTTGGGGAACGGTTAGGAAGAAGTTTGCCCCGCTTTTTGTTTTAAATGTTTGAAGAAATTGCAATACTAGCCCCTGCATTTCATTCCCTCCTTTGTAGTGTAAAATAAGTTTCAAAGTTGACAGTTCTAATCCTTGTACTTGATAACTTCATTTTTCCTTTTATAAACCAACTTTCATCTCTTATAAAGACAACTTTTATCTTTTTCAACTTTGGCCCTTGTACTTTAAAATCATCCAAATGAACCCTTAAACTTTGCAAACTTGTCATCATTGGTCCTTGGGCTTTCATTTAGGTCTTCATTGACTTGTATCGGGCTGATCCGGCTTTGATTGATTTGGCTTCCCGTCTTCACTCTTTTTCTTGTCTTCTTTGTTTCTTGTCGGTTTTTGGACTATTTGCATGACTTTAATATCCTTTCCTGCACATTAAGACACAAAAACACACATATTTCTATCTTTTGGCATATTTTTGGCTTTTATTGGCAAAATCATGGGTATTTTTTTATATACAATTTAACACTTATCAAAATTCCCTAAACTAAAGGATTTCCGTGTCCTCACGCAATTTTATTGAATGTACACTTCGTAAACTAACAAGTTTCCAAAATGCCCTTGTTTTCACCTTTTATGAATCACCTTTTAGAACAACTTAAGCTTTTTTTCTCAACATTTTATTTCATGGAAACACATTAATGGCAATCATTGCAATTTTGCAACTTTTAGGCTCATTGAAATAGGCTACTCCCGATTAATAGAGCACAAAAGAGGAAAATTCGTCTTCCCTGACTTTTCACTAGACTAAACAAAGCTATTAAACAAGATCATTGTCAATATAAGTCCAAATGGTTAAGCTCTTATACTTACAACTTATGAACTTTTCACTCCCAAGAATAAATTAATGATTAAGATGTGTGCACTCTTTTTAACCCAACCATAGATCAATTTATCTTCATAGTTGAAATCCATCTATGCTTTACACTCAAGCCTTGTGAGCTCAAATGTTAATAACATAAATAAACCTCGACTCAAAGCTAAAAGAGATTAGAAAACAAAACTTATAAATTGATTTAAGAAAATGAAATTTTTAACCATTCTTTTATTTTCCATATACTATATTTTTTTTTTCAATAGGAATGTTGTTCTTAGTTCGAACCCCTACTTAGGCCTTTCTCCCAAATAGGATATCGCATCAACAACCGGTGTTCTTAGTTCGAACCCCCACTCCGCTGCTAACGTTTGTGGGTTATCGCGACAACACCTTTTTCCTACAAAGCTTAGAATCCAAAGTCCCTTAGTTGCAATCATCACCTAGGCTGCGCTCCCTAGTGATGAATGCCTACGAACCTTGATTCCACGTACATAGTTTTAATCCTTAGTTGCGACCCCATCCGAGTCTCACTCTCAACATGGATACGCCAACGAATTCTATTTTTTGCGAATGCTTCATTGGCACGAAAAATAATGCTTTTGCATTAGAAATGCTTCATTGGCATTCTTTTTATAATTATATTTTTGATGAATGGAAAAAAAATTTCACTTTAGAAAATCAACTTATAAATTTGAAACCAAAAATCTTACTTACATATTAAATGAATTCTTTTTCAAAATGTAAGACTTTTTCTAAAGACATTGGTTGACTTAATTAAATTAAAAAGAGCACGTATGATTAGTAAAGTGAGTTAAGAGCTTGTGGAGTAAAAAGGAACACAAATTAAGTCATATAAGCTTTAGGTTTTCCAAATAAACCTTGCTTAACAAATACACTTATATTTAACTACATCATCTCTTGTTCTTCACATTTTGAATCCAAAGCAATAGGATTTGTGAAAGCTTGGCCCCACAAAAGGTAGGTTAAAGAACTAAGCTAGGCATTTTCACCCGAGTCAAGTCAAAAATAACATCCTATTCTCTCACCAACTGACTACCAAAGAGTGGAGATTTTTCAAAACTAAGCTTCTTTGACTTTTCTTGTAAGCAAAAATTAAAATTTTTCACTTTTTTCACAAAAAAGTAATTCAAAAAGATTCAAACAAGGTTGCGTGGAAATGCCAATTCCAATATCGAAAGATATCCTTCCCCAAACTAAAATGAAACTTTGTCCCTCAAAGTTTAAAATATGGGTCAAAATGAATCTTTAACAAAAATTCTAAGTCCTTCCCAAAAGATAGATGTTAGTTCGATAAAGAACAAGGATAAGAGATTTCCCACTTTATGAAGAGAAGATTGGAGATCATCAATGGAAATTGTGGGCATTGCTTTGTCCTTCCACAATATTGAACCATGAGTCTTCCAAAATCCGGAAAACCTAGACAAAAATCACAAACAACCAACAAGAAACGACAAGAGAACAAGCTTCCTCTCATTTTTTCATTGTTAGCTCAAAAACAACTTGAAACGGCTTAGTTTTTGTTAACCGAGTACAAGCTATACTCGCCCCCGAATTGATTTGTCCTTGGGGAAGCAAAGGAAAAATAAAAAGATAAAAGGATAAGCATGGGGTGCCTCCCACGAAGCGCTTGTTTATTATAGAGTCCCTTTCGCTTGACTCTTTCCCCAAACTAGGTTATTATGGTGGATAATAGTGAGGGTGAAGAAATTCCAAGAGGTGGAAACCTCCCCAAACTAGGCTTGAAAGATATACCGTAGCATTTTTGATTCCAGGTTCAAAAAACTTTTTGGAAAAGAATTTCAAGAGAGAAAATGTGAACCCGAAAAATGCTTTGGTAACATGAAAGTCCATTAAGGGTGGGTGGAGTGGGTCAAAAACATCAAGAGTCAAAAGAGCTTTAGATGGTGCTAACTCTTTTGAACTCTTATCCTTAAAAGCATCATTTTCAAAAGATTTCTCATAGAATATTATCCCCGGGTCAAATATCTTTCCCTGAATGTTCATGGGAAATATCATATCCACGAGATTAAAATCCTCATAAAACACATAATCACTCCCGACATAAGAGGTAGTCTCAAAATGGTTAAGTATTTCAATGTCGGGATGAAAAACTTGTAACTCTTGTTTAAACTTAAGTTCAACTTTTGTTTCAAAATCCTCTTTAGTCTTTCTTTCAAAAGATTTAACCTTTTTATCATTTATTTCAAAGAAATTTTCATCTTCAAGTAAACCATCTAGGAAGGCAATTTCCTCTTCCTTATTATCATGAATTCCCAAATCATTTTCGTTATCACTTTTGAAAACTTCATGATTAACCTCATCATTATCTTTTACAAACTCGTTTGTTGCCCATTTTCTAACACAATTCCCAATTTGGGAAAAGAAAGACACAATGGTTTTAACATCAACTTTCGGAGAAATTTGTCTAGATGCCTCATTAGAAATGATTTCCTCGTCTTTTTCAAAAAGAGGGTTCAAATAACTCTTAAGAGTTTCCTTATGAACCTCCTCCTTAAGAATTGACTCGTCATTTCTAGAGGGAAAATCATCTTCTTTCTCAAAGAGAGGGTTTGAAAAAGTCTTGAAACTTTGAAAATCATCACAAAGAGGAAAATCACAATCTTTTCCAATTTTGGACTCTCTTGGGATTGGGGAGATGAGATCTCTTTGTCTAATTATCCTGTTTTGGAAAAAAGTTTAGATCCTCATCCCCTATTTTGAAAGAGTCCTCAAAATTATTGTTTGGAAAGATGTGTGAAATTTGCAACCTTATGGAAGCTATCTTAGGTGAAATGAACAACTCCTTCTTGGGTTAATGATTTTAAAACAACCTTTCTCTAGCGACTGGGTCAGAAATTCCTTAACTGCCTTCCTTTTGTTTAATAATTTTTTCCAAAAGAATTCAACTCGACAACAATAGTAGAAGTGGAATCGTCAATCTTAGGTTCACAAACCTCTTTGACCCGGGTCCATCATAGATGTCCATCATATGGATTGACACTTTGTCTTACTACAGTCCGGTTAAAAACTATTCTTCCAAACCATCCCTTATCACTAGCTCTTCCCCCGAGAACATCAAATTTAAGACCCCGTGCGGTTCTTAAGAAAGGCCTACCAAGTATCAAATTGTAACTTGGTAATTACACTCAAAATCTACTACAACAAAGTCGGCCGGGAAAGTAAATCTTCCCACCGGGACCAAGACATCTCTAGCAATTCCTTTAGGAACACAAAGAGAGCAATTTGCTAGTTCTAAGGTCATCCGGGTAGATTGCAATGCAGGAAGGCCTAACTTTGTGTATACATGAGAATGGCATGAATGTGATACTGGCACCTAGGTCTGCTAAGAGCTTTGCATTTAAACTCACTAAAATTATCACGGGAATGAGAAATTTTTTCCGGGATCCACCCAAGCTTTTCGAAGCTTTTTGTGAATGATAGCCGAGCAAGTTTCACTCACCGGTGTATTAGCCATTTCGTTTAACTTTTCTTTGTTTGACAGCAAGCTTTTTAACATCTTTTGATACTTAGGCATTAAAATCAAAGCATCTGCTAAAGGTAATGTCCACATTAATCTTTTTGAGAACATTTCCAAAACTTGATTTGCACTTTATCATTTTCACCTTTCTTTTCATGCTCTACCCTACGAAGGATTGGAAGACGGTCTCTTTAAGAGGTTCTTTGATGGCGAGAATTATCAACTTGAGCAGAAGAAGGGCTCGCAGAAAATTTGACTGCTAACCGGCTAACCGGATCATGAGATTTTAGGACAACCGGAGGTTGGATAGTCTTTTGTGCCCGGTAGCACCTTATCTTGGTCACCTCATTTTCCTTCTCATTCAAAGGTCTTCTCATCATAAAGATGAGTGGAATTGGTGGCACCGGATAAGAAATCCGCTTCGAGTCGTAATGGCTCTAGCTTCACACCTTGGGTTTGTGATGGTATTACTAGGTAAAGTTCCAGAACTTGATGCATTGCTATTTCCCATTTGTTTTTGAAACATGTTAAGCATCATATTTTGAAAATTTTCTTTGCTCATTTTGAAAAATCTGTTGCTCCTCTTTGAAATCATTCAATTCGTTTGCAAATTATTCAAAGTAACATCCTTTGCTTTTTGAGTAGGCCTCAAACCATGAGAAAGTAACCCGGACTTGTGGTACTCGGGACTATGATTAAGCTTGATCTTGTGAGTTAAGGCCCGAGTTAGCTCCATGGTTAACTTGGTTAGTTTGGTTCACATTCCCATCCCCTTATACCCTGATCCCATTATATCCTTGGTTAGGTCTAGAAGCTTGTGGATTGGGTTGATTAAAGCCTGGTGGTCTCATTTGGTTTGCTAAGTTGGGAGTTCGGTACCCGGAATTTCCATTTTGAACAAAATTACCAACCGAAGCGGTTTGTTGAAATTGTTGGAAATTATCATGATAAACCGGGTACACCAAACCTCCTCTAGTCATTGGGCACACATTAAAACTATGATTACTACCACAAGTGGTACACCTTTCCTCAACCGCTTTAATCGGAGCGGGAGTAGGCACAAGAGCTTTCATCATATTTTTCATCTCATTCATTTCATTCCTAAAAGTCAAAGTCATCTTATCCTCTAATGCCGCTGCCATTTGTTGAAACTCAAAGTAATATGAATTTGATGAGGAGGAGCATTCGTACTCACTCGCATCACGGCGTTCCGTGAACATCTAACTTTGGCCTTATTCTCTATGATTTGTAGTCCTTCGTTTGGACTTTTGTAGAGAAAATTTCCACCGGCAGCGGAATTAAGAGAATCTTGATCATTAGACTCAAAAATTATAGAATGTGTCCTAATTGTGCATGAGTGAAAAACCATGAAGAGGACACTTCCTTAAGAAGTACCTGAAACGCTCCAAGCTTCGAGAAAAGATCTTGAGCATTTTTGGCAAAAATTCGTAATTTCGTTCCGAAGATTGGTGGTCTTAGAAGGTGGAAAGAAAAAGCTGATGAACTTAGAAACTAAGTCATCCCATGTAAGAATGGAATTTGGGGGTTCTTTGTCTAGCCACGTTTTGGTCATTGAACATATTCCTTTCTAAAGCAGCAAAAAAGGCCCTACCCTGCTTAGACACCCTCAAAAAAGTGTATAAACAAAAAGGACTTTCATTGGACAACAGAGGTCGAAGAAGCATTCCAAGAAATAAAGAAACTGGTAACGGAGCTACCAACTTTAACGGACCCAAAGAATGAAGTAGAACTCATGGTCTACCTATCAGCGGCCAACAAAGCAGTCAGCGCCGTTCTATTAGTGGAAAGACATGGGAGACAAGCCTCAATCCATTACATAAGCAGAACACTGCAGGGTGCTGAAATTAATAACCCACCGATGGAAAAACTAGTTCTAGCACTAGTACATGCCGCTAGATGATTGAGAAGGTATTTTCAAGGCCATACAATCAAGGTTATCATAGACAAACCCATAAGTCAAATATTAAACAATCAAGAAGCAACGGGAAGATTGGCTAAGTAGGGAATTGAGCTCGAAGCCTATGGCATCAAATACGCCCCAAGAAGCACGATAAAGGACAAGTACTCACCGATCTCCTGGCAGACACGATGGCAGAGGACAGCTCTACACAAGTAAAAGCAAATAGGCTGAACGATACTTTGACAAAATAAAAAAGCAAGGAAGAGCAGGAAGCTCCGGAATCTAAAACGCTTGAAAATCTGGGGACCAAAACAGACATATGGAAACTATATACTGACGGAGCCTCCAATGAGCACAGATCCGAGGCAGGTCTCATCCTGATAGATCTGGAAGGAGCAAAATATTCCTACGCTCTCCGATTAAACTTCACCAACTCAAACAACGATGCAAAATATGAAGCGCTGCTGGCAGGTTTAAGAATAGCAGCAAAAATAAAGGTCAAAAAAATGCATGCATTTGTAGATTCGAAGTTGGTAGCAAGCCAGATGGAAGGATCATACGAAGCAAAAAGTGAAAAAACCAAGAAATACAAGGAAAAAGCCTTAGAAATGATCCATAGCTTCAACAACTTCCAGATAAGCCACATACCAAAGGAAGATAATAAAAAGCCGACGCTTTAAGCAAGCTTGCAGCAGTGAAATGTGAAAGATTAACAAAGGGAGTGTTGATTAAGGAACTCAATGAGCGATCGATGGTTACGACAGAAGCCAATGCAATCATTGAAGAAGCAGCAAGAACCTGGATGACACCGATCCAAGAATATATTAAACATGGAATCCTACCAGAAGATGTTGCCGAGGCACGAACGATTCAAGAAAAAGCACGGAACTACATCATAGAGGAAGGAGTCTTATTTCGAAAATCATACTTAGGGCCACTACTCCGATGCATAGGTCCATAGTAGGACAAATATCTGATAAAGGAAATACACATGGGGTCGTACGAAATGCATGACGGACCAAGGAGGGCAGTCCATAAAGCTATGAATGATGGATACTTCTGGCCAAGCATGCATCGGGATGCCAACAATTAGATATCGAGCTGCGACTCATGTCAAGTATACGCCACCGTACCGAAGCTACCAAAAAATGACATGATTTTCGTCACTTCAGCGTGGCCCTTCTAAAAATAGGGAATGGACATTCTTGGACCTCTTCTCGAGGCTCCAGGCAAAATCAAGTACTTGAATGTAGTTGTTGATTAGTTTACCAAATGGATAGAGGCCAAGGTAGTAACTAGCATAACAGGAAAACAGGTCAAAAACTTCGCATTTGATAACATTGTATGCAGGTTTGGAATACCAGCCACCATCATAACAGACAATGGAACCCAATTGATTAGCGACCCATTTAAGTCTTGGGTAGAAGGACTAGGAATAAAACTTGTCTCTACATTGGTATATCATCCTCAAGCAAATGGAGCTGTGTAAATGGCTATTTGTTGGGAATTTTGAGTTACTACTGCCAGTACTACTTTACTACTTCTGGTTCAAGATTGATATTGTTGCTAAAGACTAAAGAAATCGACTAAGTAGTTAGTACTGCTAGTTATATTAGTTAGTACTGCCAGTATATTGTTAGTACTGCAAGTATAGTTAGTACTGTTAGTATTATATAGTTAGTACTGCTAAAGTGATATGCATGAGATATATTAGGAATAGATATGCATTATCATTGTATGCGTTTTGTAAGCCCATTAGGGTTTCTTTGGTGTATAAAAGGACCCTACGGCATAGTTAGAATTAATCAATTTATAGTTAGTTATTCTGTAACCTAGACAGAATATTTGCAATTAATATATCTAAAGTTTTTAGTATTCTTTGTTCTTTTTTGTATTACAAGTTAGACTATGGCCTATCGACAGTTTTTGAAACTACCCCTTTAAATATATATAAATATAAATAATTATAAATATATAATAAGGATAATTATCAAAAAATCTCAATGAAAACCGAAAGTAGTATATGATATTCCCTGGTCGTTTATCCCCAACGAGGAATGCAATGGAAAGTCGAAAGACGGTTTGACATTTGATGCTTGAATGGAACAAAGATTTTGATTGGGTTTTCTAAATCTATGGAGAATTAATGCAATCTACACTAAAAACAATTAAAGCAACACAATTTTAAACTAAAAACGAAAACCGAGGATCCTAAAAACGCGTCTAATTATCAGACGAATCAAATTAAACCTAAAAATGCAAACTTAGTTTTTCTAAACCTCTAAAATGACAAAAGAAAATTTTCTAAAATAATTATATTTTTTGACATTTAATAAATATTTTTAGGAAATTAAAAACCTATTTAATCTATTTAAAATTCTAGAAAATAACAAATTAATACCTAAAAAATCCAAAAAATGATTTTCTACTTTAGAAAAGTCTAAACTATCATAAAAACTCAGAAAAATATTTTTCACTACTTTTTATAATTAAAAACTAATTTCTAAACTAAAATTAAAAAGCTAAAAATGAAATTTAAAATCTAAAATTGATAAAAAAAAAGTTTTTAAGTATAGTAATACCTAAAATATTAATTCTAACACTAAAAACTATTTTTTTGTATTTTTCTGATTAATTTAACTATTTTTAGTTGACTTTTAAAAATTCTAAATTACGAAAATTAAAGAAAAATAACAAATGACTTTAGAAAAATCTGAAAAATTCTACAAAAGTCCTAAATGTTATAAAGATCCCAGGAAAAATAAGCTGGTTAAGCCAGCTTATCGAATAAGCTACGAAAAAGCCAGAATAAGCCTCGAAGTGCTTATGAGAAAAAGGGCTCAAAATGTGTATCAAGCAAATAATATGCAAGATAAACGGAAAAGACCCCAATGGCGCTAGTGTATAGGGTGTTGTGATGCTAAAGACGTTTGGTGAGTAAGGGGGTTAGGTCCCGGGTTCCGAGTCCGCACACACTGGGAATTCCCCAACTCCCAAATTTTTTTATTTGCCATTTTTATACTTTTTAGAATAAGTCCCAAAAAATAAGCACTTTACAACAACACTTTATATAAGCCACAAATAAGCACAGAATAAGCACTTGAAGTTGACAGGAAAAGCTTTTTACACTAAGAGGCTAAATGTTAATCTGTTAAGCAATTTGATCATAAATAAGCTAAGACAGATGAAAGGCTATATCTAAAAAGCTCTAAGGGACAAAAATAAGAAAATGCAGTAAGCTAAAATCAAGCTAAAAATGACAGAAATGCTAAAACACTTAAAAATTTTAAGTTAAAAGCAAATAAGCTCAAATAAGCTCTACAATAGCTGAAAAGCTAAAAAGAATTAAAAACTAACCCAACAAGCAATATGAAACACAAATTAAGCAAATTCAATAAGCTATAAGCTGAAAAGAGCAAATAAGCTTATTTGGCTAAAACTAATAAGCAAACAACCAAGAGAAGACTTTTTGAGCTTAATTTTAAGCTTCAAAACAGATCCTTATGGCTAAGAAACTTATATGCCCAAAAAGCTTATCCAATAAGCTACAAGAATCATCAATGAAATTTGAGTTTGAAACATAAATAAGCCTTTAAAAAGCTTAATGAAAAAGCTGTCTACTCAGATCACAACACTTAGAAAACTTTTCAATCTTTACAAAACACTACTTTTGAACTTAAAAATAAGCAATCAAACAGAACCTTATGACCTTAAGACCTATAAACAGATTGAGATTTGACCTCAAAGAACAAGTATCATCTTTCAAAAAACATTTTGAAATTAAGAATAAGCAACAATGAGCAAATGAAAAAGCTGTTTTTCCAAAAATAACACTTAGCAATTTTTTGACAGATTTTGGCAATAACAAAAACAACAAATGCAGACTATTAGGCTTTGGTTCTAACTTGTTTTAACCCTTCATTAGACTCAAAAACATCACAAATATCACAGGTTTAAAAGACTTAATCTAATAAGCTAATTAAACTAGCTAATGGATCACAGATTCAAAACATGGTCTCTTAACACCTTAAAAATAACTTTTTTTTCACTATGACAACTTTTAAAAACTACTTATAAACAAAACTTTAATAATCTAGTGAGAGTTGACTTAAATGACCAAATGGTTTTCAAGGAACCATTTTGACCCATTTTAATAGTTAAACCAAACACCCCTTTAAAAGACATTTTTGGTATTTTATCTTAATAAAAGCTGTTTAAGCCATAATTTTCCAAAAACCAGATGTTAAATAAGTTAAACAGACAATAATAAGCAAGTTTAAACAACTAATAAGCACTAAAATAAGCTAGAACACAATAAGCACTATTTTAAGCAATTTAAGACAGTTTTTTAAGAAAAACTTGCACAACTAATTTTTAAACTACAACCTAGGTAAAATAAGCACTAAACATCATAAACAAGCTAGTTTAAACAAATAGGGGTCGTCCCAAAAGTAATGTTTAACATCCTTAAAAAACTTGTTCTTTTGTTGGGACGACATCCCTTTAACAATGAAATTCCCCGCGTGGTAATTTGCAAAATCGGCAAACCACGGGGTACTTGAGTCACCACGAAAAGTCACCATATTAAGTGTTTCGAGAGGAAACGTTAAATTTATCTCCTTTGGGTCGAGCACATTTTCATAAGGATTTTCTAATCGGGAAAGATGATTGGCCGCGAGATTCTCGGCTCCTTTTGTATCAATTACTTTGAATTTGAACTCTTGAAGGAGGAGAACCCACCGGAGCAATCTCGCCTTGGAATCTTTTTTAGCAAAGAGATATTTGAGGGCAAAGTGATCCGTATACACAATGCTTTTGTTCAAGATGAGGTAAGACCGAAATTTTTCGAAGGCGTACACCACGGCTAACTTTTCTTTCTCCGTCGTGGTGTAATGCGATTCCGCCTCGGTCATTATTTTACTAGCATAGTGTATAGGCCTAAAGTGCTTTTCATGAACGTTGCCCCTAATAACGCACCTAAGCAAATTCGCTTTCATGCACATAAGCTCAAAGGGTAATGTCCCCAATTCGGGGCAATCAGATTGGAAGCTTCGTTAAGTTTTTTTCTTTACTTTAAAAAGCTAATACATTCATTCGGCAAGAAGATGAACGGAGATTTTCTCAAGAAGATGAGTCATCGGTCGGTAAATTTGGAAAAATCCGTTAATGAACCGTCGTAGCAACCGCAAGATGACCGAAGCAAACTCCGACACTAACCTTGACGATGGTTGGTATAGGTAACTTGCATCATATCGACTTTGCTTATCGACCTCAATCTCCAATTTTGGAAATCTAATGGATATAGACAATTCTTCTTGACATGAAATGACTTTTCTCCCCAATTTAGACAAAGATTGGTGTCTTCAACACTTTTGAACATCTTTGTCCAAAACTAGTAAAGGGCAATTTTCCGATGAATTCCAAAATAGACCGAGAGTTCGTTCCATAAAAACTTCCATTGTTTTTTCGACCATATCATGAAAGATAGCCAACATACATCTTTGGAACGTGCCCGGTGCATTGCATAAGCAGAAAGGCATGCGACGATAGGTGAACGTTCCATAATGACACGTGAATGTGGTCTTTTCTTGATCTGTTAGGGTCGATGAAACCTTGAAAGTAACCCCGAAAGGAAAAAAAAAAAAACCCCAAAAATAGAAAATTCCCCCCCCCCGAAAAAGAATACAATAGACTCGTTCCCCGCCTAATCACTTGAGCAGCCTTGATCCTTAAAAGGAATGGAAAATGGTCCTTACGGTGGAGTTCATTAACTTAGTGGTTAGTCAATGCATACACGTCACCCCGTAACCAATCGATAGAATTAAACTCGTTTCATCATTTTTCAACAACGTAAAGTCACCTTTTTTCGGTACGCAATGTAACGTCCTTTTTCGGTACGCAATGTACGGGGCTTACCCAAGGACTATCCGAGATCGGGTAAATTAATCCGGCGTCAAGAAGTTTTTCAACCTCCTTTTTGATGACATCGTGGATTTTTGGATTCACCCGTCTTTGGTGTTGAACCGCCGGTTTGTAGTCCTCTTCCATAAGAATCTTGTGAGTACAAAATTCTGGGTTAATACCCTTGATGTCGGAGAGTTTCCAAGCGATGGCTCGCTTGTGTGACTTCAAAACCTTTATGAGAGCGGCTTTTTCCTCGACACTCAAGTCTTTAGCAATTATGACGGGCAACTTGTTGTCACCTTCCAAAAATGCGTATTCGAGATGAGGAGGTAAGTCCTTGAGTTCGACCTCGGGAGGTTCATCAATTGAAGATTTATCAGTTTTAGCTTCACAAACTTTAAGTTCTTTTCGAATTTCAGGCAAATAATTTCCTTGAGTGGGAGGGGGTAATGATGGATCATCATTGAGAAATGATTCAAGAAGAAGAATATCCCCCTCCGGGTCATAGTAAGAGTCATCAACTTCCGGTGAAGTTGGATCATCTTCAAGAGCGAGGAAAGCATCGACTTCCTCGAGAAGAAAATCACTATCCCCGAAGGGAGTGAGAGTCGGAGAAGAGGTAGAAACGATCGGGTCATAATAAGGAGTGGGATTGCCACTCGCGATCACATCGGAGAAACCAAGAACTTCTTGAGAATACTCCTCACAAGCCATTTCAATGACGTCGATTCGGTTTGCCGTCATATCATCGTAATTAGAGGAGTATCTCGAAGTTTGATCGAGATTGAATGTTACGGCTTCTTTTCCAACACGAAGAGTTAATTCACCTTCGTAAACATCAATCAAAGCACGTCCGGTCTTTAAAAAGGATCTCCCAAGAATTAGGGGGACTCGGGGATCGGCATCAAAGTCTACGACTACAAAGTCGGCCGGGAATTTGAACTTTCCTACTTTTAGGTAGACATCTTCGGCGATACCGATCGGTTGGGTAATCGAACGGTCCGCAAGTTCAAGAGTCATACAAGTAGGAGTGAGCTCCGGAAGAGAAAGCATTTTCCACACGGATAATGGCATGAGATTAATGCTAGCGCCAAGATCGGCCAAGGCTAAGCATTCATCCATTCCGGGAAAATCACACGGTATGAGAAATTTGCCGGGGTCTCCAAGTTTTTCGGGTAACTTGTTGAGGATGACCGCCGAGCAATGCTCATTTAAAGGAGTTCTAGCCATTTCACTTAATTTTTCTTTGTTTCCAATTAAGGCTTTAAGAGTCGAAGCAAATTTTGGCATAAGAATCAAAGCATCCGTGAGGCTAATTTCGAAACTCAAATCTTTAAAGATTTTGTAGAATTTCTCAATTTGGTCGTTAGCTTTTTCACGGTGCCTTTCATCATTACGTCTCGAAGGATACGGAATTGACGGTTTTAAGTTAGGCATCGGAGCACTAACGGGAGCAACAACGGGCTCAGAATTTGGTACTTGGGATTGAATTTGGACAACCGGAGGTTGGACGTCTTTGGTACTTCCGTTATTAGTAGGAGGCACCGTGTCCTTTGTCACCTCGGTTTCACGTTCTACTACTTTAGGAGAAGAAGAAGAAGTAGTAGGAATCGTGGGTCCTTGATAAGCAACACCGCTTCGGGTGGTAATACCCTTCAAGTCTACCTTCGGGTTAGTAATGGTATTACTAGGGAGTGTCCCTGAACCTGAAGTAGAAGCGGTATTGGAATTCACAAACTTGGAAAGCATGTCCGTTAAATTGGTCATTTGATTTTGCAAGTTTTGGTTTTGGTCTTGCATGTTTCTCATAACTGCATCATTAGCCTTGACGTAGCTTTCAAAATCGGTCTTCGTCACACCTTGTGTTTGAGGAGCCGGAGCTTGGTAAGGTGGAGCTTGGTGAACCGGGGGTTGATTAATCGGAGGTCGATAAATTTGGCTTTGGTTGTAATTATTCCCCCGGTTTTGGTTGTAACGGTTTTGGTTATTTCCTTGGTTTTGTTGAACGGGAGGAAAACCGGGAGGTCGAATTTGATTAGCAATCGGGGCTCGGTAACCGGTATTTCCTTGATTGAAATTAGTTGCGGCTGCTTGAGAGACGTACTCTTGAATATTGTCACGATAAACGTTGCCATCGGTGGCGGGACAATTTCGGTAAGAATGAGCACCACCGCAAGTAACACAACTTTCCTCGACCGCTTTTACGGGAGCGGGAGCTTGGGTTTTCTTATCGAGAAGTAAGGCTTTCACCATATCTTTAAGTTCGGCAACATCGGGAGAGATACCGGGGGTGGAAGTGCTCGAACTCACTTTGGCAACAACCGGTTTGTTACGTGAATTACGAACTTTGGATTTGCTCTCAATGATTCTTAGGCAATCACGGGGCATTTTATCTAAAAAGTTACCACCCGCGGCGAAATTCAACGAATCTTGATCATTAGAGTTCAAAGCATTATAGAAAGTATCGAGTTGATGTAATTCTGAAAATCCATGATGTGGGCATGCCCGAAGAAGATCATTGAATCGGTCCCATGCCTCGTAGAAAGTTTCATCAAATCGTTGTTGAAATCTCGTGATTTCATTCCGAAGATTTGTTGTTTTAGAAGGAGGGAAGAATTTGTTGATGAATTTTGAAACAAGATCATCCCATGTGAGAATCGATCGAGGGGGTTCTTTTTCAAGCCAAATCCGGGCTGCACCCTCGAGAGAAAATGGGAAAAGCATAAGCTTTACCGACGTACTCGGGACGTTCGGGAACTTCATCGTAGAAGTGATCTTGTTGAAATAACGGATGTGAGCATGAGGGTCTTCTTTGTCATGTCCGAAGAATTGTTTGTTTTGAACGAGGGTAAGCAAACCGTGCTTAAGCTCAAAGTTGTCCGCGGTGATTTCGGGCACAACGATGGCATCCTCGTAACCCACGGTGGGTGCTTCGAGCAATTGAGCCATAGTACGAGTATCGTCCATCGTAACTACGGGAGGAGCTTGATTTTCAATTGGTTCCACAAGATTGAATGGTTCAACAAAAGTCGGGTTGACTTGTTGTTGACGGTTAGAATTACGAGATTGAGAACGAGTGCGCATGCACTAAAATGTAAAAAGAAAATTTATACTAATTTTTTTTGGTTTTTTTTCACAATTTTTTCAAAGATTAATTTTAATAACGGACAATGAGATAAGACACTTAAACCTAATAATCAACTCGCTTCTCGGTAACTCTTCAAAAGAAAAACGCACAAAGGAGTTTGTTTAACTTTAAAAGGTGAGCCGTACGTCGCAAGTGACACAAAAGGTAAGTTTTTGATCTTTGGTTCGGGAACTTATTAATGGATAATACTTCAGTTGAAAGTATTATATGTTGGTGTTCTTTTACCAACTTTGTAAAAAAATTTATTTTTTTTATGGACAATGTTTTTATATTTTTGGTTTTTCTTGTTTTTATATTATAATTATACTAAATAAAAGAAAAATCTTTTTGTATTTTTTTTAAGAAAATAAACAAATAACTTCACGCGGAAGGATCTTCAAACAAAAATTTTCAAACGGCTTCAACAACCGTCTACAATCCTCCCCGGCAGCGGCTCCAAAAACTGATCAATTCTGACTATACCTTTTAAAATATATAAATATAAGTAAATATATAAATATATAATAATGAGGATAATAATAAAAAAATCTCAATTATAGTAATCCTGGAGTATTATTCCCAGGTCGTTATCCCCAACGAGGAATGCAATTGAAAGTCGAGAGGCGTTTTGAGAATCGATGCTTGAATGGAACAAGATTTTGATTGGGTATCTAAAACTAAGGGAAAATTAAGGCAAAAACTTAAAAACACTTTAAGGCATAAGGACAATATTTTAACATAATAACGCAAAACGGGAATCCTAAACGGACCTATAAAACCCTAAATTATCAAATAAGTCTACGTGGTTCGTTTTGTGTTTTATAAGTCTTAAGTGACTAAAAAGCTAGAACATAAAGAATATTAGAATAAATTACGAAG
The DNA here is from genome assembly GCA_026074375.1 of Tanacetum coccineum. NCBI lineage: Eukaryota > Viridiplantae > Streptophyta > Magnoliopsida > Asterales > Asteraceae > Tanacetum > Tanacetum coccineum. The sequence continues at coordinate 35,083 of BQNB010003139.1, read as the reverse complement.
GTGTGTTAGGGCTGTATATCTCTTATTAACATGAATCGGGATTCTATGCCCCGTGCTGTTAATTACCTAATTTGCCTATTTATACCCTACGAAAGGCAAAATCTTGTTGTCCTTACGGTTCTAAATGTGTAAAAGTAATATTGGCTAAATAAAGGATTGAGAGCGGGTGGGAACTGGGGTGTAGGGGTCTATGTATGGTATTATAATGAGTGGATATGTGTTAGGTTTATGGTGTTAATATAAAATTGATAGAGACGTTGTATAGTAATTGCTGATATTATATTATAATGTGTTGTGTGTGCATATTAAGTATACGGGTAACAATGCGTGTCGTTTGTTTTAGATACCTAGAAAAAGTTATTCAAATTTAGCTGTCAATTAGCTAAAAACGCCTAATAAGCTAAAAGGCCTAAAACGTCTATAAAAGATTAATGTTGCAAAGTTAAACCGAAAAAGTCCCCAGGGCACGTTGGTAGAGTGTGTTGTGTGTAAAACGTTTGGGATAAGGGTAGAGGTCCCTGGTTCGAGCCTTGCTCACCTAGGGCTTCCCCTAATCCCAAATGTTTTTGTTTGTGCCCTTTTTTTTATAACTTTTTAGAAAAGCAACTAAAATAAAGCCATTTTGTTAAAACAACCTGTTTAATACACCTAAATAAGCAACAAATAAGCTAAGAAAGGACCAAAAATGCTTAACTTCCCCCACTAAAAAAACTAAATGGTTAACTGTTTTGGCTTTTTTACACTAAATAAGCTAATAAAAAGGGTGAATAAGCTAAGACAGGCTCTACTACACCTAATAAGCAGGAACAAACAAAAATAAGCAAAGAATTTAAGTCTATTAGCTAAGAAAGACTTAATCCACTTAAAGGCTTTACACTTAGAATGTTTTAAGCTAGACAATGCAATTAAACTAAAAATACGCCGTAATTAGTAAAATAAGCTAAAAAGGGATTTAAATACCCTATATAAGCAATTTAAGTAAATAAGTATGAATGAGCAAATAAGCCTAGAAAACTCAATAAGACTTTAGCTACAACTGAAATCCAAACAGACAGCTTAGTACTTTTGAGCTTAATTTTTAAGCAAGTAAAAGGAAACCTGATGGGAATTTGACTTGGACTAGCTAAACTATGGACCTAAAAAAGCAATCTAAACTACTTTTGAAAGAACGAATTTGAAAATCTAATGCTTATGAAAAAGCTAGTTGAAAAGGCTTTAAAAATTCATTTTACTCTATTTTTGGTTATCGAATAAAAAAGACAAAGTGCAACTTCTAGACTTAAAAACAGATAAGGAAATAAGCTTCTTATTACAAATAAGCCCCTTTTAAAAATATGTTTGTAGCTAAATTGTCCTAAATCTCCTTTATACTGTAAAAATTATGACTAATAGCTAAATTTACCGCCTATGTATTTTTGGCTAGAAGAAAAAGACTGTTGGTCTAATAAATTGCTAATGTAGTTGGCAACCAAAACACAAAAACTACTAGGGCAAGGCTTAGGAACTTTGTGTTCTACCACTTTAAATTTACAAAAAACAAAAACAAGAGAGCAATTGTAACAGCCTTTAAAAAGAATAAGTGGGCTAAAAATATTATATATGTAGTTGTTCTAACAGATCAAATGCAATTCGATAACTTATTAAAACTTGATTAAACCAATCTAAACTCTCAAATCCTAAACTTATAAACCTAGAAATTAGATTTAAACTTAAATTAAAGGACTAAAAGGCCTATAGCAGTACTAACTCTCAGTTAGTACTGTTATGCCAAACACCCCTTTAAAGTGTAAAAATCCAAACTAAGCTTATAAATTTGAAATTTAAAGAATAAGTTGCAAATACCAGATATCATTTAGTATAATAAGACACTAATAAAGCAGATTTAAACAAAACTATAAGCTAGACCAATAAGCTTTTTAACTATGCAATATTTTTGATTTTTGATAGTTTTTATAACAAATAAGAGTATACTAAGAATTTAAACCTAACAATCAAACATAATAAGCATTAACAACTATAATAAGCACTATTAAGCTAAACTAAACAGCAATAAGCAAAAAATAAGCAATAACAAGCTGAAATTCAAAATTAAGCTATAAAAAGGAGTTTGAGAACTTACAATAGCCTTTGCTCTAAACAAGGCTTATCAAATGCTCTTGTGAGCTATCAACAAGCTCTAGCTTATCCTAGGATAAGCTAGTGAGTTCCTGGAAACCCATCCATGTCTGGTTTCCCTTCCAAGTGAATATGATTAAGATAAGCTTATTTAAGCTTTAAGAGCTTAGATGAGAGTGTAGCTAGCTTATGAGTTAAAATGACAACTAATTGAGCTTATTAGATTAGTAAGAGAGCTTAAATCAATCCATCATTCAATTAAGTAAAAACTGAAGTTAAGCATAAGGTAAATAAAACTGACTTTTATTGATTAAGATGAAAGGTTACAAAGCTTTTAAAATGAAATTACAATAGAAAAGGTTACAATAAGCTGAAAATGACTTAATAAGCTAAATGACAATTAAACTAAACTACCCTCAAAACTATTCTTTGATCCTGTGAGTGAAAGGCTCCTTTTATAGGCCAAGAGTGAAGCTTCCAGGTCCTTAGACGCTCCCCTTGCTTCTAATCCCAACCCTTAATTCATGATTTGCCATCCTCCTCATTGATCAAAGCCGTCCAAAGCCTTACACATCCCATTAGCCAATGATTGGCCTTGGGATCGCCAACCTGGCAATCTAAATTCGTCATTGCTTGCTTCATAATCATCTAAAAGGGTTAATTGTACTTAAACGAGGGTTAATTTTGGTGATTAATTAATTGGGGAGACGGTGAACAGTAAAAACTATTTTTCCCGCCCCCATTTGTTATATCATTTGTGTTTGACTCGGGAAACGGGTTGTTAACTTGGGCTTTTATAAAAAAGAAATGGGCCATAGGTAATTGTTTTGGGCTGGGTAACAAGGGTTTAGGGGATTTTGTTAAAAAGGGTTAACGACCGTTAGTCTCTTAATGGTTAAGGACTAACGGTGTTATTGTTTTAGGACTTTTAGTGAAAATGAATTTAACAATAAGGCTCTTTTGGGTATTTTGAGGATTTTGTCTTTTTTGTGGGTTGACCAAGGTTGACTATGTTGACCTTTGCTAGAAACTTTTCGGCTCTTGTGCACTCTATCCGTTCCCGTGTTCGTGTTTGTCCGGTTTTGACCGTTTTCTTGTGATTTTTGCAATATCCGTACCTACACATCACAAATGACAAAACAAGCAATATACAAGCATAATTTGCACAATTTAATTATTTAAGGGTCATTTTTGATATAAAGATGATATGTGATTTCTCATTATCATGAAGACATATAAATGGCTAGCCTCGTATTTTCTTGCAATACATTTTTGTGTTCAAATACTTATAACTTACACATTTGGAGTTGACCGAAAAATAGGTCAGAATTGGTCATGAGGTGTCTTAGTTAAGCCACAAACTTTAACATACCTAAGCACACACACGGAATCGAGTCTACACACATAATTATCATCTAATAATTTTTTATGAATGAATTGATACTTACACCTATACATTCAAATTAAATACCGAAAAAATGCTACAGGCCGGAATTGCCGCCTCCAATACGATCAATTTCAATCTAAGTCTTGGATTCTTTTTGCAAGATAACTATCTTTGTTTTTTTTTCTTTAGTAATTATAGTTTAGACTCCAGTTTAAGATTTTGCGATTGCGTCCCTCGAATTGCGTACGAGTATTAGACGATAAATAAGTTCATTCGCCAACAATTAGACGGCGGGGCGTTTTAAGTAATATGATAGACATATATTTGACATATAGATTAATTATAGTGATTAAAAGTTAACGAGAATGGCCATGTTAGAGGAAATTAATGAAATCAATTATAAACATTTATCTAATGTACAAGATAACATAAGCAAAATATAGTTGACACGTGCGGGAAAAAGTGTAAATCGGGTTAGTTTTCTAAACATGTTTCAAATACATAAGAATTAAATACAGTTTATAAAAATCGCGTCAAATACATTCTATTTAAAACAACCTATAAAAACCATTTCAAATACTTAAGTATTTGGTACTAGCATTAGATAATGTTCCAAATACATATAACTATTTGCCACCGGTAGTATCAAGCATTTTAAATACTAAGAGGTATTAGCATAACATAGTTAGCGTTCCAAATACTATTGTAATTTGGCACCAATGGTACCAGCCGTCCCAAATACATATGTATTTGGCACCGTTAATCAAACCGTCTCAAATTCACATGTATTTGGTACCATTGTTAGGAAATGTTCCAAATGCATACATATTTGGAACAGATTTTTAATAGCCGTCTCAAATACCTACTGTTTTTGCACGGTTAGCTAACAAGTTCTAAATACATGTATTTGGCATGATTTTTTGACTATTCCAAAAAGTTTCGTCTCAAAAACCACATTTTCTTGTAGTGAAACTCTGAGTTAGGAGTTTTATCAAGTCTATATTATTATGTAGATGTAAAAATGACACATGCTTACCATTTGTTATGTTTGGGCCATAAATTTCCCACTCATAACCTGTAAAAATGGCCATAAATTATTAACCGAATTCGTATAACATCTATTTCAATAGTTGTTTAACAAAATCCTACTGTTTCTCTAACTACACAGAACTTTAAGAAAGGTAACATGAATCGTAATATTTGTATATAAAAGTTCAGAATAAGAAGATGTTTTTTTTTTTAAAAAGCTGCTTGAACCCCACTTTATCAACTCAGACTTCTTGTACATGTCTCCCTTCAGCTTCCTTATCATTCAGAACCTTACACAAAAAAAAACAATTTAATGTTTAAGCTTAAGCACAATGCTGGAAACCTAAATAACCATTAGTTTCCGAGATACTATTATTAACTTTTTATATTAAAATCAGAAAAAAGGGATCTTCACAAGGACCTTTTCCTTGCAGATAAAAGTCAAGTCCTCATCACTGCTTTTATTTTCTTGATAAGAAAGCTTCACAAACAGGTAAACCATAGTCCATATAGTATTAATTATACTTATTTAACCAAATATGTATTTAAGTACATGACGAGGTGTCATTTTATACACTTTTTCAGGGTCGTTTAACCCCCAAAATCGTGTGTTTATGCCTAAAATAGGTACTTAATCATTCCTTTTCAGGTATTTCTCATTTGGAAGACATTTGGATAAATTACACGTGACTTGGGCTCATTTGGAGAAGAAACGGACAAGACTACGGACCAACACCAAGACTGTTGAAGATTTGTGCTCACAGAGCCTGGAGACGATGTCACAAGCTATACTAGACACCGTCACAACTTATCAAGTGATGGCATCACACAGTTCAATACGGAGTCAGCTCGCACTAACTCGAACGCAGATCTAAAAGATTCATTTTACGACGGCGTCACGACTAAAACGCGACATACAAACCCGAATTTAGGGTTTTCAGTGTGTAACTTTAGAATAAAAAGTGGGTACGAACCCTAGTTTGTTTAGCAGCTATAGGAGACAATTTTAGGGCCTAAAAACCCTATTGTACTTCTTCTAATTCATGTTTTAATCAAGTAAGGTTTACTTAATCATTCAATATGTCTATGTGTTGTTTGATCTATTGTTCTTGCTTTATCTTTAACATGCTTGGCTAAACCTATTATTATGTTTATTTTGATTTATGAAACCTAGAATGTTAGATCTTTGTACTGTTGCTTCTTGTAATGATGTGCACGTTAGGCGATTAGAAACCAGTTTCTGTCTATAATTTTGATGTTGATATGTCTAGGGAAACGTGATTGTGTAGAAAGGATACCATCGGGTAACAGTCTTCATACTACCTTGCCCCCTAATATGGTTGATCCACTTTTAATGTATTTTACATGCACTTAGTAAACTCCTAGGGGCCGTGTAATAGTCTTCATACTACCTTGCATGTGCGTTGCTCTAGCGGCATACTAAGTAGACCGGTGGTTCGTATAATTCGTTCATGCTTTAGGAAATAGTTACACAGATCATCACAAGGGTGACAAGGCAACAACACTAGGAGAAGCAATCTAGGGATAATACATGATTAAATAGACACAATCTTTTATCTTATTGTTATCACCATTAGCGTAGAATTATATTTAGTTTATTAGCTAAAACCAACCCACCTCTCAATTATATGATTTACTTGCTTTCCATAAAATACAAAAATACAAAATATTAATCTTCCTTAAACCTTTAGAATTTATTAGACGTGATCAAGCTTCCCAAACCTATTCACGAAGTGAACGATAAACCTCCCCGAGTCTTTCCTACCACTACTACTCAATGATTAGGTGCACTGCCTAGGGAGTTGTAAAACTTCTCATGTAGAAGTCCTACGACAACCACACATCAAGTTTTTGGTGCCGTTGCCTGGGGAATAGTTAGGTTTTGATCATAGTTTAGCTTAGTTCTACTCGCTTGAATCCTTTCAAGTGAGAATTTAATTCCCGCACATTAGCTTTCTTGTAGTCTATTTTTTCTTTGTGTGTTTGTTCCTAATTTCCATTTACTATTATGTTCTTTACCATGGAGAACGCGAATCCATCCATCATCAACCCTTGGATCCTTTCCTCAGGAACCCCTTGACACTACTCAATCTAAGTTCATGGCCCGAATAAACAAGCTATTAACAATGAGGCAGACTATTGATTCTCTTCCTTTTAAAACCATTAACGAAATGACCAACCAATCTTTTGACTCCGAGATTTTCTACCCTGTGGAGAGAATTAAGGAACTTGAATTAAGAACACAACGAAGAAACAATTTTGAGGAAGAATTGTTCAAAAATAGTTTTCTTACAGAAAAAGAACTAGCTTACCATAAGGAACTGTTAGGAGAACCTCAACCCCCTTTCTCGACCCTAGAACCCAAGTTTAGGATGGGTGACCCTTGGAGTTTAAAGATTCCTTGTGTAATCAGCACCGTTTACAATCTGCAATCTCCTATTAACATCATGTCTCATGCTTATTACAACAAAATAAAAGAAAAACCCTTTCAAGCACGTAGGAACTCATACCAACCATACAAGTTTTACAACTTGGTTAGAATATCCAAAAACATGCATATATTTATTGGATGCTTCGTTTATGTTATGGACTTTATGATTTTAGAAGACTTGGGAAGCATCATTGATAGTGGCTTAAGTGAGGTTGTCTTAGGAAAACCTTTTGCACGAACATATAAACTCACTTATGATGAGTCCTTAAGACTAATTAGGTTTGCCCAGAAAAATGATGAGGTTGTGTTTAGGATGCCGCAAAGAACAAAAGAATTAGATCTCGTATCCCCTTTAGAAAAGGATAAGTTTGAAGCATTCTTCATGGATAGCTTAAAGGTTAGAAAAATAGGATTCAAGCATATCATTGAAAAGAGAAAAAGATATTACAAGGCTTTCATGAACCTCAGACATAGTTACAAAAGAGACAGGGAGACAATTGAAAAACTCAAAACCAACCACATAAGTATCATCAAGCTTAAATAGTAGTGTGACTTTGAGTCTAGCTACAAGACTCGTTAATAAAAAAAGCGCTTTTTGGGAGGCAACCCAATTTACCTTTTCCCGTAATTAGGAGTGTCATGTGTGTTTTAATTCTTTATAGTTTGTTATATATTGTTTGAACTATCTTGTAATCATGCTTTGTTTGTCTTTAACTTCGTTTTAATTTCAATCAAAGGTATTTTGCAACAATAAGTGTAGGAGAATTTATACGGCTTTTGAGCCATGTTCAAGCATGTTTAATAAATTGTTTAGATTAATTCGCGTCATATGATTAAATTGTGAAATCTCAGGTTTTATGCAGCTATTTGTAGGGGTGAGCAGAAAAAACAAAAACCAACTCAAGAACCGAACCGAAACTAAAAATCGATGGTTCGGTTTTTACTTTTTCAAAAACCGAAAAATTTTGGTTCAGTTTTGGTTTTCGTCCAAAAACCGAACCGTAAAAACCGAACCGAACCAAACCAATTTTATAATAATATATAATTAATACAATATAAATAAATAAATAATAAATTCAATTTTGAAATTCATATTTATTTTGTTGGTGGAATTATAATGTATATATGTCTTAATGTTTGTATATATGTTTGTCATGTACGTGTGTTTACTTGACAATATATCGTTACATATATGACAATATATCGTTACATATATGACAATGATCATACATGTGTATTTTCACTTGCATGTATGTGTGTCTCATTTATATTTGTATAATTTTATAAATTTGAGTAAACATTATTAGGCTCATATTGAAGAAACAAAAGAAAAATAATTTTTCTACGTAAAACAAGTTTATTAATATAAATTAGCCACAACTAAATATAAACGGTTTGAAACCGAAAAAACCAAAAAACCGAACCGAAAAAACCGAAAAACCGAACCGTCAAAAACCTAGCGGTTTTGGTTTTATAAAAACCGAATATTTCGGTTCGGTTTTGGTTTTAGCCTAAAACCGACCCAAACCGAACCGTGCACACCCCTAGCTATTTGTATAGGAATTAACTTATGGAATCAAGTGCATAAAATTTTTCATCAAAAACCAAAATTTCATTTTCACAAAACGTAGAGACGGCGTCACAATTAACATGTGACGCCGTCACCACGACACCTGTGATGGGGTCACACCAACCCCGACGGCGTCAAACGCCCAGGTCCAGAAAACTTAAAATTTTTAATTATTTTTGAAAATAAAACTTGTACAACATTTAAAATATGTAATATTCTTTTATGAACCTGCATAAAAACCACGAGTCTAACAATTCTCTCACCATATCTTTACTGTTTTATCTAGTCGAACCCTAAATTCACATTGTATATTTGGTAAAACGCACATTTTATGCTTGATATAGTTGTCTTTGTCTTTGATTACAGGTTATTTTTGATTAGAAGAAGCTTTGAAGTTCTTAGGAAGCTTCATTAGACGATTCTTGGATGACGATTTAACCAGTTATCGCATGTTTCTTCTCCATTATTGAGCAAACCAGGGGAGTACTAGTTTCTTTTCCTTGTTTTCTTTTCCATTTATGTGTTTTAACGGGTACTTCTAGAGAACATTGGGGACAATGTTCAAATTAAGTGTAGGGGGAAAATAAGCCTTAGAAACTATTCTTTCATTTGCCATTTGTTTTGTCCTTAAAAAGATAGGTAATATATCGAAACATAGCATAAAAGGGTGATTTTACCCAAAAAAAAAATTTCGACACATACCGATGAAAACCGAGTATTAATAGCGTCTCATGGATAGGAATTTATATGACTAGCACAAAAACCCTCAAAATTCCACCCCCACAATGTGAGGTTCGCCCTTAGATATTATACCTTTAGCTTGTTCGAGTTAAGGAGTGAGCAATCATGTGTGTCTATTCCGTCGTTACAGATGTGTATGCGTAGTTTTGTTGCCTTTTCTGGAACATTGGTATCGGTTATTTTAGGATTATGAGAGTGTACCGGTAGCATATTAAATTCTAGAACTTGTTTTTATGATGCATCCCGAGACCGCATAGTAAGTATTAGGATTTTTTGATATGAGGCTTTAAGGATTAACCCCTTGTTTTTATACTGTAATTGTTATGTATGGTCCCACCGTTTCATCATAACTATCCTACACCCTTGCCATGCACTCACCTTTAGTGTAGGATACCCCTAGTACAACTCTTCGAGCCTATCCTTTTTCACGGTTCTCATAATTTTCTGGTTAATCCAGGCTATTAATGAAGAGCATTGTCACCCTTAAACCAATCGTTACACCTCAAAAGCCTGAGGCCTACTCTTATATGTACTCGCTTTAGTAAACCATTATTTGATTAACGTATGTTTAATTATTTGAGTTCATAGTTGCTATGTCCTTATCCTTGTAAATACAGTTTTGGGACGATTGGGATTCATGGTAGTATTTATTTCGCGAAAGAATGGGGAAGAAAAGTTAAGTCAATACCCTCATATGTTTGTCAAATGATCTCCATGTTATTTTGATCCACCTCAAAACGGGTAATCAGTTAGATTGTAAATATCGAGCATGTAAAAGCTCAAGTGTAGGGGTACGTGTTACAAACCCCATGTGATGTACTATGTTATTAAAAAAATGAGAAAAGAAAAAGAAAGAGATTGATGTAGAGTTGTGTAGAGTTTGTATATCTTCGCTCGAGTCTTGGCTTAGCAACCACTCCAGCGTGTATTCGTGTAAGTAATTAGCTAACCCTTCCTCCCTAAATTCACCTAAAGTCACCACCCAAATGTATCTGTTGGGAATTATATTTGAGTTGATAAGATAAAACACGAATGAAACAAGATAGAAACAAAAGGACCAAAGTCGTCATTGTGGGATTCTACAAGATGTAGAAAAAAATAAAATTTGGTCAAAAAGAGATAAAGATGAAGAGATAAAGATGAATATTTATTTGATTTACTCATTAATATCTTTTAATAGTTTCCATGTAAGCCTTGACTCCTTATGCTATAAAAGGAGGTCCAGGCATATTGTTTGAAGCATTCAAAAAAGTGTGTGGTCATCATATGAGAGTTGACTAGATACAAAGTGAGTGTGTACATGTTTGTATAATTTAGTGTACGCGTCTTATAGTTTAGCCTCAAGGATTATAAATCCCTGTTACTAGTTAGAGTAACCGATCTATTCTGATCAAATAGTATTTGGGGTTGTGATTAATAAAGAAAAACCTTGAGGTAACTTTGATTTGTGTTTATTATTCTGCTGTGTAATTTATCAATCGTTGTTATTATATCCTAGATGGGCAAAACGATTCTCAACATGTGGTATCAGAGTAGGTTGCTCTTGATATCTAGGATCACAAGGTTTTTAGTTGTATTTATTTTCTGTTTTTAAGCTATAAAGTAATTCGGTGAAAGTTTGGGTTTCAAACCCTAATTCTGAAAAGCAGAAAAATAAGGTGTTGGTTGCTGTTGTTACAAATATGATTACAAGAGATGAAGGTTTCTTGTGTTCTGGTCGTGAACAAGAGAAAGAGCAGCAGATATGACAAAGGTTTTGCTAGGACTTTGCTACACCAGATTAGGGTTTACAAAACTCTAACATAATTCAAACTGATCCAGAAAAAGAAGGAACAACCGCAGCAAAGAATCAAGGTTAATTAGGGTTTCTTGATTAAACCTTCAATATTAAATTCTTCCTAATTATTGATATTGTACTTGATATATTCGGTTACTGGATATGATTCTAAAGTCGTGATGGTGATGATGATCATCTTATCACTATATTAGCAGTATCTGTGTGTTGTTATAGGCTGATATCATAATAAATTCATCTTCAGAAGGTTTTGTGTGACATCTTGATGAAGCAGGTTAAAAAAAGTATCCTTAAACAGTCATTATTATGTTTATAATGCTGCGCTTCCTCGTTTCTACTGTTGTCAATGACGACACACAGTGACAGTTTATTGTTAGTATTGTTGTCCTTGGTTAATACAGTTGGTTTGTGATTAGTACTGATTCTAATCTATTTTAATACGGCCAGTTATCATTGGTTCGTTAACACTGCAGCTAATGGTATTGATGCTTGGTTCTTGGTTAAGAGAATAATTAGTAGGCATAAACATGTTTTAATTGAGAAAGAAACAGCAGTTGAAATTTTAGTACTGCTTGATTTAAAGGGAAGAATTAGTACTGCTGGCTATGAAGTTAGTACTGTCAGCTTTATACCTAGTACTGCTTATGACTTCTTAGTACTGTTCTTCATACATTAGTACTGCCAGTTGTATGTTTATACTGCCAATGGCAGTTAATACTGCTAGCCTTATCTTTAAATGTTAGTACTGCTCGTTGAAAGTTTGTACTACTGGTTTATTGTTTGTACTGCTAGCATTGATCGATATCGGACAACACACAGTTTTTGGATCTCGTACAACACACACAAAAGGAAGTTAATACTGTTGTGGCTATTAGTACTGCTAGAGATAGTAGTTACTACTGTTGGACTTAAACCAAGATTTAATGACACATATTTTGGATTATTTGTTGGAATTGGTTACGAAGAGGATTAATTATCACTTATTTGAAGTTGAAGTGGAATTATATGGATGCGTCTTCTTATCATATCTTAAATGGCTTACAACGTTTGAACATAACTTGTTCGTGCTTAGAAACGATGTGACGAAGACTTGACAAATCTAGCAAAGGTGTGCGATTTCTCTTATGGTACTCAATGCGTACATTTGCTATCACTTTGGTTATGTGCCTCATAGAATATGAGGATTTTGTCAAGAGGTTGCAATCTATTAATATTTCACAGATTTATTTATAAGTTTGACGTCACGTGGAAAGTACAAGATATAAGACACAAGTTTGGGTTATTCTACTTCTACATCAAGTTCGTTATACTTAGTTTTCTTCATTAGTAATCTTTCCTACTGCTCAAGTTTATTATGCTTAAAGTCGTCATGGAGGGTAATTTTGAGTTGATGGTAAGGATGGATTAGAAGTGTGAAAGTGGTATTGTGGTTGTGAAGATCAAAGTTGCATACTTTAGTCCCCTATTTGATGATGACAAAAAGGGGAAGAAGATTTAATGATTTGCAACTTGTAGATCCTTGGTAGCTTAAGGGGAAGTTTCCATTCGTATATTAACTTCAGGGGAAGTTAGTGCTTATTTGGTTTTGTCATTATCAACTAGGGGAAGATTGTTGGGAATTATATTTGAGTTGATAAGATAAAACACGAATGAAACAAGATGGAAACAAAAGGACCAAAGTCGTCATTGTGGGATTCTACAAGATGTAGAAGAAAATAAAGATTTGGTCAAAAAGAGATAAAGATGAATATTTACTTGATTTACTCATTAATATCTTTTAATAGTTTCCATGTAAGCCTTGACTCCTTATGCTATAAAAGGAGGTCTAGGCATATTGTTTTAAGCATCCAGAAAAGTGTGTGTTCACCATATGAGAGTCGACTAGATACAAAAGTTAGTGTGTACACGTTTGTATAATTAGTGTAGACGTCTATAGTTTAGCCTCAAGGATTATAAATCCCTGTTACTAGTTGGAGTAACCGATCTATTCTGATCAAATAGTATTTGAGGTTGTGATTAATAAAGAAAAACCTTGAAATAACTTTGATTTGTGTTTATTATTCCGATGTGCAATTTATCAATCATTGTTATTATATACTAGATGGGCAAAACAATTCTCAACAGTATCCCATTCGTTTCTGTTTCCATTATATGTTATCTTACACCTACACCTCATAACTCTTTAAAAAACCTATTAGATAGTAATGAATAATACTTGCACCTAGCGGTGGAGGTTTGATCCTTTACCAAGCCTATGGTAATTTATATGCTATGACAGGTAATGAGTGTGATTTTTCGTTTCCCCCATATGTTATAATTCATTATACACCTGAGTGAAAGAGAAAATCCCAAACACTTATGTGAGGTGCTAGTATCTACTTTCCATGCTTTTAATTACGAGGTCTAGAAGGTTGTGTTGTAGAATATTTTTAAAGAGTAGGTAAAATTGTCTAGATAGAAAAGCCCATTTATTTGAGGACAAGCAAATCCTAAGTGTAGGGGTATTTGATGAGGTGTCATTTTATACACTTTTTCGGGGTCGTTTAACCCCCAAAATCGTGCATTTTTGCCCAAAATAGGTACTTAATCGTTCCTTTTTATGTATTTCTCATTTGGAAGGCATTTGGATGAATTACACGTGACTTGGGCTCATTTGGAGAAGAAACGGACGAGATTACAAACCAACACCAAGACTCTTGAAGATTTGTGCTCAGAGATCCTGGAGACGGCGTCAGAAGCAATACATGACGACGTCACAACTCATCAAGTGACGACATCACATCATTTCATGACGGCGTCTGCCTGCACCGACTCAAACGCAGATCTAGAAGATTCTTCTTATGACGGCGTCATGACTAAAACGCGATGCCATCACGTCGTTTTTCCTATATATACAAACCCAAATTTTAGGGTTTTGAGTGTGTAATGTCACACCCCGCCAAGGCTGAAACGCGAGGCGTAAACAAGAATGGATATCATCACAACACATGGTGTCTATATAGAGTACGTTTTAATGCTGCTATTTGGAATCAAAGAAGAGTTTTAAATTTAATGTTTGTTGGTGTCTTGAAGACATTGTACGGCTACAACATGATTTAATGTTGCTAAGGTATAATATAATTTGGATGTTTATACCTTATACAAGAAGTTTGTACTGTTCGAAGTATTTGTACTGCTTTCTTTGTCCGAGAAATAAAGTTTGTACTGCTAGTATTGTCCGATATCAGACAAGACATATTTTTGGTTCTCGGTTGATAAGTGATCTCGAACAGATGGGTGACACACACAGAAGATTTTTGGTTATGGTTTTTGATGTTCTTAACAGATTATAAAGGCTCGTTTTTGGATTTCTTGGTTTAATTAATTATAAAGATTATTGTTTATCACCTATTTAAAGTTATGAATTGAATTATTTGGGTTTTGTTTTTATCATACCTTTTAGTAGGAGGTAAACTTGTTCGTGCTTTACAACGGTGTGACGAAGAATTGACAAATCTAGCAAAGGTGTGCGATTTCTCTTATGGTGCTCAATGCGTACATTTGCTATCACTTTGGTTATGTGTCTCATAGAAGATGAGGATAATTGTCAAGAGATTGCGGTCTGTTTATACATTGGTTTTGGGTATACGTTCAAAGTCACATAAATAGTACAAGATATAAGACATAAGTTTGGGTTATTCTACTTCTACATCAAGTTCGTTATACTTAGTTTTCTTCATCAGTAATCATTACATAGAGCCTACAGAATTGAAGATTCACAAAATGGTTAACATATGGGTTTCAAGGGAAGCTTATTGTTAAAATGTTTAACCATTTATTGGATGCATCAAGGTGAAGGTTTAGGTTTTTTACTACACTAGCAACCTTTGTTACTTCTGCTAGTTTAAGTTTCGTACTGCCTCAAGTTCTTTATCTTAAAGGCGCGTTTCATGGAGGGTAATTTGAGTTGTTGGAAGGCATGGATTAGAAGTGTGATAAGGGGGGATTGGGTTGTGAAGATCAAAGTTGCAATACTTTAGTCCCATTTTGATGATGACAAAATAGGGGAGAAGATTTAATGATTTGCAACTTGTAGATCCTTGGTAGCTTAAGGGGAAGTTTCCCTATCGTATATTAATTCAGGGTGGAAGTTAGTGCTTTTTTGGTGTTGTCATTATCAAAATAGGGAAGATTGTTGGGAATTATATTTGAGTTGATAAGACAAAACACGAATGAAACAAGATGGAAACAAAAGGACCAAAGTCGTCATTGTGGGATTCTACAAGATGTAGAAGAAAATAAAGATTTGGTCAAAAAGAGATAAAGATGAATATTTAATTGATTTACTCATTAATATCTTTTAATAGTTTCCATGTAAGCCTTGACTCCTTATGCTATAAAAGGAGGTCTAGGCATATTGTTTTAAGCATTCAGAAAAGTGTGTTTTCTACCATTTAGAGAGTCGACTAGATAAAAAGTTTGTGTGTTACACGTTGTATAATTAGTGTAGACGTTATAGTTTAGCTCTCAAGGATTATAAATTCAATTGTTAATAGTTGGATGTTACGATCTATTCTGATAAATAGCAATTTGAGGTTGTGATTAATAAAGTAAAAACCTTGAAATAACTTTGATTTGTGTTTATTATTCCGATGTGCAATTTATCAATCATTGTTATTATATACTAGATGGGCAAAACAATTCTCAACAGTATCCCATTCGTTTCTGTTTCCATTATATGTTATCTTACACCTACACCTCATAACTCTTTAAAAAACCTATTAGATAGTAATGAATAATACTTGCACCTAGCGGTGGAGGTTTGATCCTTCTACCATGCTATGGTAATTTATATGCTATACAGGGTAATTGAGTGTTGTGATTTTTCGTTTCCCAATATGTTATAATTCATTATTCACTGAGTGTGAAAGAGGGAAAATCCCAAACACTTATGTGGAGGTGCTAGTATCTACTTACCATGCTTTAATTATAGGTCTAGATGGTTGTGTTGTTAGAATATTTTTAAAGAGTAGGTTAAAACTTGTCTAGATAGAAAAAGCCCATTTATTTGAGGACAAGCTCAATTCTAAGTGTAGGTGGTATTTGATGAGGAGTGTCGCATATTATCACTTTTTCGGGGTAGTTTTTAACCCCCAAAATACGTGCATTTCTTGCCCAAAATAGGTACTTAATCGTTAATTGCACTTAATAAACAAACCAACTTTCTAATCGGATTAATAATGGTTAATATAGTTTTCTTATATAAGGTTCGACCACTCTTTTAGCTTTTGTTAAGTAGCTTGCGTGGGTTAAAATGTCTTGAATTGATTGTAGTCACCAACCAAACCGTGCCAGTCTCTCAGGCTGAAAACCCCATTTTCCCGTTAGAATTAGGATTTAGACTGACATAGGTTTAGAATAGAATAGAATTAACATAGATTAGATAACCAAGATATTAATTAAATTGATAGATTTACTGCCCGTTAAAGTGTTGTTTTTGGTTTAGTCGGCAAAATATAAATTTAAAACTTGAATTAATAAAATATATGTCACACCCCGCCAAGGCGGAAACGCGAGGCGTAAACAAGAATGGATATCATCACAACACATGGTGTCTATATAGAGAATACTAAAATGAAAACTAAAGTAAAGCAAAGAAACAAAGTGTCATAACAATACCCAAAACCTAATGGTATCTTTATTAAAGAAAAAGAGGTCTCGTCAATAAATGACATGCAAAAACATAATCCAAACAATTCATGCAAACACATTTATTCAAACAGAATGGATAAATAAACTCCAAGCATCATACGGTCTCTTCTAGCCACTTCGCTCTATCTTAGCACCATTAAGCTCACATGAAAATGATGCTTAAAACGTCAACATAAAGTTGAGCGAGAATCATAGGTTTAAGACATACAACAATATCCCAAAATAAACTTTCAATTAGCTACTACAATTACCAAAACAATTCATGACAACAATTAACAACAACGGGGCGGAACGTGCCCACGATCCATAATCATATCAACTACATATGTGCGCTACATGACCTCATATTAGCTCACGCAGTCTTACCACCGTCACACCTCGTTTTGCATATTAGGATCCACAATACCAAACATATCATATCGCAACACAACGAGACGGAACGGGCCTACGATCCAATACACATAACTACAACAAGCTTAAAATCATTTTAACACAACAACAAGACAAGCATCATTCTCATCCCAAAATATCATGAGAAAAAAGGGCTATAAAACTCATATTTGCTTAGCTTTCCAAAAGATTTCAACAAAAAGCTTCACAAACAACTAACACAAATCTAAACAACAAAATAACTCGTGTTACATGCTACTAATCCAAAAGCTTAAGCACATGTAACAATCATATGATGGATGTCTAAGGTGTTTAGTTACCCTCATGGGTCACCCCGACACCATGCCCGACATTAACCAATTCGTTTACACATTATTTTAAAGTCTTACAATTTACCCGAAAACGCATAATTTTGACCTCACTTTACCATTTTCTAAAACAAACCTACTGAGCTTTATAAATTTTACCAAAAATCACAGGTTAAATACCATGAGTCTACTAACTCCAAGATTTTTCCATTAATTTATTTCCCTTCTTAAGTGCCTCAAATAAAATCAAACTTTTAACTACTCAGTTTCGGATCTGATCGCACACTAAAAAGTTTTGACCTAAAAACCATACCTAGACTCTAAATCAGAAGCTCTCCTTTGGGTAATTTCTAATAGACACATAGAACTAAACTCTTGTAGAAGGGCTAAGCTAAATTAGAATTTTAAGTGGGGGTTTTACACCTCGTAATCTGACCTAAATCTGACCCGTATTTACTGTTTTGACAACTTTTCTTGCAACCAACGTTTGACTGACTTCCCGACCTCAAAAACCTTCGAGGCCGGATGTTCTGGAAACTAGATTCTCTTAGCTACGTCATAGATACTGGAAATTTGACAAAAGCTATTACCATCATTGAGATATCAGCCAAACAACACAGCCCTAAATTCTGCCCCAATCTAAATCAAATTCTAACGCGAATTAAGTCTAACCAATTACACCCATAAGCTTCTAATTAAACCCTAATCATTGCAATATGATTAAACATCATTAATTTACTGATTTTACAAAACCCTAATTCCATCATAATAATTATTACATGAATTAATGATTAATAACTAACAAGGATTAATTAAAACTTACCTTAGAGCTTGATTTCTTCACAAAAGCAAAAACCCTAATTTTTTTCTCCTCTTTTCTCTTTGTTCGACCGGTTATACCAAGGGGGAGGGTTATGAGATTTTATTTTGTATTTATAGGCCCCCAACTAATTATAGATAAAGTCTAATTAGAGTTTGTTTCCTTTAAAAAAAATTCTTCTAAAATTCATTTTTTACTATTCATGTATAAAAAAAATTATTTATTTATTTATTAATTACTTAATTATTTGTTTTACCTTAAGTTTTTATAAAAACCTAAGCTTATTTGAGTATACCTTTTTGCGTAAACGCACTTTACTAAACCTTTAAAAAATAATTAACTTTTCATTTTTATTAATCCTAACTTTCCAAAAATAGGAATTTCATTTCTCTCATATCCTAACTACTAAAACCTAATCTTATCTTAAATCACTAACACAAAATTACATATACGTATAATTACTTACATAATTAACGCGAAACCGCTTCAATCACCGAAATCATTTCCTTGTCACCAAAGGTGAACGAAATGAATTCCACAAAATCCAACACAAATCCAATCCCAATGAGACGATCACGCTCAATGGATTGATTATCCAATCTCACATATCCCACACAAACACATATAAACACGTATAAACACATATAACACATAACCCATACATTACAACAGATACATAAGTCAACACTAATAGTTTGACTAACATGCTCAAGTCATGGTTGTCACAGTATCCCCACTTTGAGAAAATCTCGTCTCGAGATTTAATTACTCGAGGCATTAGCACTATCGACAAACAATTGAGGACACTTAGACCTCATTTGATCCTTGCGTTCCCAAGTAAGCTCAGGACCACACTTCGAATCTCAACGAACTTTCACTAATACTATCATACTATGCTTTTACTCATGACCTCTCGGTCCACAACATCAACGGTTCCTTGACAAAACAAAAAGTCTTGTCAACCTTAATCTCGACTAACTTCCACAATCCGAATCCAACTGCTAATGACTTTGCTTACCCCCACAAGGGTGCAATTAGCAACACGACAACCCCAAATGAAAAGAAGCATCCCACTACATTAACCTCACTCGTCATTGAGAAAACTCATCAAAACCCTTAAGTTGTTGTAACAACGTATTTTATATCTTAACCCCGCAACTCATCAAACAAGAATTGTCTTGAAATTAAGATATAAGATGTTACAAAGCTTAACGTATCTAAAGAATCCACGCAAATTCAGGTTTACTCAAACTTTTAGCACCTCCCAATCCAGTTTCCAATACTCAGCTCATAAGACAGAAATTCTTAACTGAACTATAGGCCCAATCCATCCAAGGATATCAAATGGTCCTACATAACTCGGTTCTAACTTGTCTTTCTTTCCAAACGTACTGCACCTCTCCAAGGTGAGACCTTCAACCACCCATAACCTACCAGCATTAATTCAAAATTTTCCTACTACTATCAAGCCAACTCTTTTGATAATTTGGCTGCGTTAAGCCTTTCCTGTATTACCACTATCTTGTTGGTTGTTTCTTGTACCAAATTCGATCCATTTAACTCACTCTCTTCAGTTACGGCCTTTAAAACGGTAACTTACATTCCTTTCCATACCATGCTTCAAATGAAGCACATCCATACTCGAATGATAATCCTCACCTTAGGGAAAAACTCATCTTCACGAAAGTGAGTATTCCAATTACCTCTAAAATATACCATACTTGTCCTAAGCATAGCTAGAAATGAGGTGACTTAGTCAGTCCATTGACTACATCCAAATCACATCGTATCCACTACTCACACTTGGTAACTTGACAACAATATCCTTAGTTATCCTTTCCAACTTCTACTCGGGTAACTCAGGTTGTAGCAACAATCCTGAAGACCCTTGATACTCAACTTCCACTTCCAAATACGCTAAATACTTACTACCGCAACTAGCTATATCCTTCTTCATACTCAACCATCGATTAGTTAACCTAAAACCACACAACATCGTATCCGATCAAGGATGGATAGAATACTTTGTCGTATACGCCTCTTCAATAGCCAAGGTCCTTACATCTCTCCAAATGGAGGTCCGAACCTTGTCTAACCAATATGAACCACTCTCTCTAACACACACACGTAATTATATTCTTTTTATAAACGTATAATATTTTATCCAAGAACAGATGTGTGTTATGTTGTATAAAAAATGGTTAGGAAAATCATTTTATATACTCATAAAATGTCCAAAAATATGTTCTATACATATCAACAAATTAGTTTTTCGCACAAGAAAAATATATGACAATCTTGAAGTAAAAAATTAACTTGTCATTATTCTTCAACCTCACCTTACAACTAGTCTTAAGATTAATGAAACACACTATGAAAATCTTTATTTGTTTTCTTAAAAAAAAGAAGTGTTCATGAGGGTCAAGAGAGATTTGAATATATATTTGGATTTTTTATTCAAAATTATTGTTGTATATATCAGAATCTAATTGACAAATTTTCGAGTATGGGCAAGAAATCGGATTCTTATTTGTCTAGCTTTAAGATTATATCAAAATATAACAAGAGATATTATCTTAAACCTACATACTCAATCACACTCGATTGATATGAAAATAACGACATTCCTTTCCAAGACGATAAGAATATACATTCGGATCATAACTCACACTTGTGTAGATGATGTCATATGGGGTCTACTTGTCCAATTAGTTGGATTCAAATTATTGGCAAATATATGCATAAAAATTACACAATGAAGTTAGGGATGATGACGTGAATGTTTGGTCTAAAAATATTCAAGTAATTTACCTTGCAATGCAATTGGTAAAGTCATCATCTTCGAAAAGCCAAACATGAGCAAAGACACAACATATGTAACTTTTCTCAATCAATTCAAAAGCATAACTCAAAACTCAAACTATCTTCTCATCAAGACTTTCTCTTACTTTATCAAATAAGCATAATATTTCTTCTTTACTAAATGATAACCCTTCAACCATCTAAGGTTATGATTAAGAAGCATTAAACATATTCGACAAACCATTTCTGTGCTTTCTTTCAATAGGTGATCGTAAGAGGATTTTGAATATGGAGATGATTATTATTCAAACGATAATTAATCTCATTATTCAATCTAATTACAAAATTAGAATATGAAATGAATCGAGATAGGATTTTAATCTAGATCACAAAATATATCAATCAAAGGACCCATAGGATATTTTTCTGGGTTCTTCATGTTTAACCATCTTGGTATTACATGTAATCACGATGTCGTTTTGCAAGACAACAAGATTAGTCATCAAATTGCAACTCACACTTGCAATGAAGATGTTTCATTGAGTCTAAAGTGTTCGAATGTTTGTGTTATTAGCTGTGGTTAAATTATACGTGCTAAACTTAACACACTCTAAGTAGGATTGACTACTTATGAATTTCCATCGGGAAACTCATAAGTACTCCAACTTGATAAGCAAGACTTGGATGTCATTTCTGAAAAATCAAACCAAGAACCCTTATTACTTATATAAGTTTCTCTTAATAACCTAATATCAACACCATCTCCCAAATAATAGAAAATTTATCCTTGCCTAAATTTGGCACCTCCACGGATCGATGGATCCTTCGTCCTAGATTCATCTCCAGTTTAGGTAGATCCGCCCTATAACATTAGATTTAAACATCTTCCTCTTGTTAATCTCTTGCTAATAATTTACATCCATGATAACTAAAACTTTAGTTAATCATCATTATTTCTACAAAGAAACAAACACAAGATCTATTGAGGTAAATAACCTTAATTGGATTTCTTTCATAAAAGACATGCAAGGTGCATTCTTTGAACACTCTTATTGTAGACCATTACACATTGTCACTCTTAAGCATACTCCTAGGTTTCAGAATGGACTCATTCTCTCTTATATAGACAAAACAACTAGCTTGCTCTCTCATTTACCTTAAAATTCCACACATCTGATTAGGATTTATGTGACCCAAAAGTAAAGCAGTGTAAGTTGGGTAATGTTTGGCCCTCCTATGAAAACGTAATACAAATTTTATCTTTGCTACACTTCATTATGCTAATATAAGAATTCTATTTTGTCTAACATAAGAATGACTACTAGAGAACCTATTGCACTAGAAATTCAATTTGACCTAACGGTTGAATTGCTTCCAAGAGTGAAGTTAGGTTCGTGGTATAAACCATAAAAATGGTCGTGTTTAGCCTGAATTGAGCACCACTAGTGATAGTCTCATATTCATTCTCTAATTTGATTGAATAGCTCTTCCTAAATATGCCTAATGATAGTCTACATTGATTGACATTGTATCTCATTAGGAGTGCGCACTAAGCAAGTAGAAATTAGGTTTCTCCTTAGTCAATCTAGACTACTTGCACCTTACGTATGTGTTTTGAAGTTTCAAGATGATAACTTGCTCCCATGTAATGAAATTATATGCCTTCATGTTTATCTAGATGCTCGATATTTATTTGCTTAGCTATTGAATGCATGTATTATATAAAGGAAAATGTCTTTTTCTAGAAATTTAGATAAAATATTTCTTAGTTTATCTAAATAACACATGCTCCTAAGTGCTAAATGCTAACATGTTTTATATGATGATTGCATTTAAAATCATCACGCTTGTTGCGTCATTTTACATGACTTACGTGTTAATTGTGCACATACACTATGTTAGTTTATTGTATGACAAATTAATATTTAAATGTTCATATAGTATTACACATTAAAATTTGTTAATTGTTGTTGTTGAAGAAATGGCTTTAGATAAACTTGCATGCTTATATCTATATATCATATGCATATATGTATATATATTCTCCCACTAGAATATTTTCCTTCGCGTCCGTGTCATAAATCTAAAACGTCAAAAGAGTCACAAAATGGTCTTAAATCTCTTAGAGTCTTTACTCACGCACTCCTTTGATCATCATCCTGCTTTCTTCCAAATCATCCACTCTTTCATCAAGAAAAAGGTTAGATACAAATCTAACGCTCCTCCAAGTAGGTTTGACAACTTAAATATTTCATCCGAATTATTCAAGTATCTTTAACCTGCGATCGCAAACGTTAAAGGTCATATCCGAAAATCTCTATTCAAGCCTTTTAACAACATAAGTTAAAACGCTCTCCTTTTCTCTTCGACGAAAACATTCTTTCTCTTCGACTATACATTCTTTCTCTTCGATAAAACATTCTCTCTCTTCGACAGAACATTCTTTCTCTTCGACGAAAACATTCTTTTCTCTTCGACGAAAACATTCTTTCTCTTCAACGAAAACATTCTTTGTCTCCAACGAAAACTTTTTTTCTTTGACCAAAACATTATCTCTTTTCGACGAAAACACTCTTTGCCTTTCGATCACACCTCTTCCTTCTCACTCAACCACGTTTCTTCAACCATAGAGATGGCTAATCTCTTTCCTCTACTATTTTCGCTATCACCTTTAAGACAACCGTCTACCTCATCGTATGATTGTTCTATGAATATTCGCAATGCTCAAGAAGAGCTACATAACTGTGTGAGTATAGTTTATCGTATGCTAACCACCATCCGTCTTGACATTGTCAAGCTCGTCGTCTCTATCTTCGTTTGTTTTCTTTATTATTATTATTATTATTATTATTATTATCACTTTCACGTATGAAACACACACCGAAGATACGTCACCATTTCCTTCGGGAAAATGTCCTAAAGGATTCATCTCCATTCAAATAGGTTGTGTCTGAAGATAACATCATCGGCATTCTTTCTTAACTCCTAAAGCGTAAATCGTTAAATTATCTTCGTCAAGATTTAGGAATGATGGAACATATTCCATAAATCGTACTCTTCTTTTCTTCTAGTTTTGATTCTGGTCCGTGTTCCATTCCGTGTCGTGACATCTTAATTACTTCATCCGAAGTATTTTAAGCGTTTTAATTGGCGAAATGCAGATGAAAATGTCACTCCCTTCACAAAATTCATCAAAAACCAAGCCCTCTCCTGTTGGCGGTCCGGCGGCCCCCAGAACTATTTTGGCGGCCCCCATATATATATGGGACCGCCAGCAGCAGCTTGTAATACCATTCATTTTTTTATTCCATAACCTAACACTTCATCTCTTCTGCTACGAGTTGACATCTACTCCACACCCAAACCTATACCCAATATCTCTCTATAGATCAATGGGTCATCCTCATATCCCAACACTCATAAGCATCATTTCTTATGTTTTCAAGAGTCAAGTAAATTTCATAATGAAATGTCGTCGCATTATCAAACATATTC
Organism: Tanacetum coccineum; assembly: GCA_026074375.1. NCBI lineage: Eukaryota > Viridiplantae > Streptophyta > Magnoliopsida > Asterales > Asteraceae > Tanacetum > Tanacetum coccineum. The sequence goes on along the minus strand of BQNB010003139.1, from coordinate 10,488 downwards.
CTTTTCAATCGATTGACGTACAAATCATCACTTTCACAATAATCCCCTCTTATAACAAACTTGAGGTCCTCACATCTCGCATACATCTTATCTCAATTCATAGACGATTATTCTCACTCCTAAACGTTTCTTCTCTCTTCTAGTAGTCGTTTCACTTCTAATAGTCTTTCTACTTCTAAAGTTTCTTCTTACTTCTAAACGTTCCTTTTCACTTCTAATAAGTCTCCTCATCTCTAACGTTTCTTCTCACTTCTGAACGTTTCTTATCTCTTCTAATAGTCTTGCTACTATTAGAATTCCTCCTATATCCATTGACAACTTAATTATTTCATCCGAAATATTTAAGTAATTTGCGAAATGCAAATGTAACTCCTTCGTAAAACATTCCACATTCTAGAAAGTGAAGAACATAAAGAAGATATTCAATCTTCAAGTGTTATTGAGTCACCACATTGTTAAGTCTCATTATTCTTCCACCATGAAAGAACTACCTCATTTTACATCCCACCTTTGTTCCTTAACATTGTCAACCAACAAAACACTAAACAAACATTTGAATTCCCAATCATCCACTTTTGTCTTGATAGGATCATATGCACATCAATTGTTTTATGCAAATGATATCTTCAATATTTTCTATCTACTCTTCTTCAACACTTTCCTTCTTTAGTATCGCTCATCCTTTCTCACTTTTCGGCTATATGGAATCATTTTCATCCCAGAGCACATCGTCTCCATCCTCGTCTTATTTTTCTTTTTATTCTTTTAAAGTAATTTTGCCAAGATATTAAGTGTCATTCGTCTACTTTTAAAAGGTCATTCTCATAATATTTTTGTGTTAATCAAGAAACGAATCCCATTCTCGTTTATTAAAAGTCGGTCTAATCTCTCTCCATAACCATACGTCTTGAGTCTTTTAAGTATATCATTTAGATTGTTGTTTTTGAAATAATGTTTGCATGTGTCTAGCTTCTAACTTTCTCTTAAAGTGTCATATTCTAGAATACTAACACCTAAAATGCATGTCTAGTTCCCCGCTAATATCTCACTATATATATGTGCACTTGTCAACTAACTGTATTTTGTAGCACACATCTATATCTTGATTCCTTGGTGCCCCAAACAAGGGGGAGCATACACCAAGGGGGAGTACTTGCAAGACTTCTACTCATTTAAATTTCCAAATCTGGTTCTTTTCCCCCTAAAACATGTTAAACTTTCACAGACAAGTTTGTCACCACAAAAAGACAAAAACAAGAGCGTCTGTCGGGGCGATCCCTTAAATAGGTCGGCGACCCCCTTAAATATCCGACGGCCCCCTAATATATCTGGGACCGCCATTTCCTGACAGACTATTTTTCAACTCCTATAAATAGTGGGTCACCTCCAACTATTTTCATAACCATTTTGCACGATTTTCTTTTAGTTCTTTCTCTCTCTAGATCTCACTAAATCTCCCTAAATCTTTAATCAGTCGTGACTTGTGTTAATCTTGTTTAAATTGTGATGAATTTCTATCCTTTCCTCCTTTCCTCAAGTGCAAGGAAGAAACTTGTGTCATCTTTCAGATCGAAGTTATGTAGTCTGTTAGTCTATTTTGTTATATTGTACAGATAGATCGAGTCCATGTCTTCTAATCTTTAGTAGGTGGGTTAGATCCAAATGATGTATTTTATTTGGATGGCGGTGTGATTGTTGGTGTGTTGTTAGTTATTTTTAGGCCTTAATCTACATGGATGAAGTGGTAGACTGGTTCTAGCTAAGATTAGGAATCTAAACGCTCTAGCCTTAGTGTCGGAAAATAACGTAAGCTACGCGGTTTATGTGTTTAGTCCATAAAACACACGGTTTGTTGTAACACCCCCAAAGTGGGTCGCAGCGGAATAAGGGTCCGGGGCGTGTTACTTCAAGATCAATAGCACAAGATATATAAGAACGACACAAAAAGTCGTTTAAAATGATACATTGGATTTAACAAAGTATTTGTTACATAAGCCCGAAGCTTCACTTGTTCACTTGTTCAAAATACAAAGATTCTGCCATAACAGTTATACAAAATGTAATGCGACAAATCTTTAATGCATGCTGTGCCAAATCAAACGCCCTCATGTATCCCCTTGCCACCCGGTGCTTATTGACCTCTGAAAACACATTGCTTTAAAACGTCAACAATAATGTTGGTGAATTCATAGGTTTGATAAATCGTATATTGTAGGACCACAAGATTTCCCAAGTGTAACGATAATGCAACAGATGCAGACATCATATAAATGTAATTACGTTGCCCTAAGCTCATGACACTGAAGCTCGACATAAATGAATACCATATAAATGGCCTACATTGCCCGTGATGATGTTCTAACCCGCAACATCCTATGTTCGACATGGTATACGTTCGTTTGCCCGTGATAGCTAATCCACCGCAACGGGGTGTCAATCCCAATAGTTCTATTCATAACATTCGCGCTTCACAATCCAGTAACTGACAGTTCATGATAATGGGTCAGCAATAGGGTTATCGCTACTTAGGCAAACTAATCTATAATGTAAAAACTTAATCACTTGTGTCCAATTGAAAACAATGCAGTTTCTCACCCTAAAAACTTATAAAACAAAAGCATGTAAAACGTGGGGCTATGAACTCACCTCAGCAGTGAAATGAATGAGTAATAATCGAGGTAGTGAATACGAGTCACGTCGAATCCGAAGGCAACCTAATCAAACATAGGTCGTATAAGTACTATGCACTTCGATAACTAATATCGTATACAATCCTATATAGCTCATCACCATCTATTTGTAATTTATAAATCGTTGTTATAAAGCGAAAACGTTTATAATTATCGTTTTAGAAAAACTAGCATAACTTTCCCGTTTTAAACCCGTTTCTCGCGTTTCTTACGTCCACGTCTTCGTATTAAGATGATATATAAAAATATTACATTTTTATATTTTATAACCTTCTGATGAACAGTACTTTTACTGTTCATGACGTTTTATAAATTTACTTTTATAAATTTAATTGTCGTAAAACCCGTAAATGCAACAACTTATTCGTTTTAATCCCGATTTTAGCGATTCCTTCGAGCACGTCTTCGTTATTAAAATTATCACATTTTTATAAAGTGGGGTCTGCTGATGAACAGTAATTTTTACTGTTCATAGTTTATAAAATTACTTTTATAAACTTTAATTATCGTAAACGTCGTATTTTATTCGTTTTAGCTCCGTTTTTAGTAATTCTTTCGAGCACGTTCTCGTAATTGAAAGTTCTATTTATTTATGAGGTTTACAAAAATAAATGTTTCTGTCATGAACAGTAACTTTTTATAAAATTATTTTTATAAAAGTGTTAATTATTGTAAACTCGCGAAATTCATAACTTCTTCGTTATTGATTGAAAAAATTACGATTCTTATCATTTTGGAATCCTAAAATGTGTAAATCTGGTTTTTTTTTTATTTTTGTTTTTTTTTTTTTTTTTTTTTTTTTTTTATTTTATTTTTTTTTTTTGTTTTTATTTTTCTTTTTTGTTTTTTTTTATTTTACTTTTTTTTTGTTTGTTTTTTTTTTTTTTTTTTTGTTTTTTTATTTTTTAAAATGTTAAACCCTTGATATCAGAAGTGTTTGTTAAGTTGTTTTTATAAAAATAATTTTATAAGCCCAGTATTAACGTAAAACGTATTTTTGCCGTATCTTTTTTGTTATAAGGCGGTTTTTTGAGTTCTTTACATATTTGGAATCGTCATGAGGTGTACTATCTTTGTAAAACATCAAACTTACTATTTGAAATTTGAAATCAAACAGCCCTTTTTATATCTTTTATATACTTAATTATTATATTTGGTCTTCATATACTTTTCAATACAATTTAACTACCACCATCTTTTTGTATAACTATATACCTCTATATTCTTACATATAATAAAGTCCATTAGTACTATCTTGTTCCAAATGTCCAAGTTAACAAGTCCATTTACAACATTTGAAACCATAAACTTTCTTAGTAAACTTTAATCACTATTTTATACATATCCATTTTTACACATAAACCATGAGTGTACAAGACTTATATTACTTTTATAACTTCATAATACCATCCATATAACATGTGTACAAGTTCATAAAATCATGTTTACAAGAAAAATCCATTTTTACAAGTTAAACATATCCTAAGTGATGATTTTGCTACATAGAACATCATATACATATAAACTCATGAAATGAAAAGATAAGGGCTTTTAGATGACCTTATGATGAATAATGATGATGAGAAATATGTGCTAAACCCTTGTTTAGACTTTAAACCCAAGCTTGCAAGAATGAAAACCCTAATTTTCCAAATAAAAACCCTAGTTTCCTTTCTTGTTTAACCCTTGCAAAAGCTTAACCAATACTTCAAATCACCTTGAGGTATCTTAGATATAGTGTGGGAATGTATGTAAATGTGGTAGAAAATTTTGTATGAATTATTTTAGGGTGTTTGTTTTGTGTCGTGGCCTAGCAAGAGAGAAAAGGGAGGAATGGTTTGATTTTTGGTTAAGTGTTGTGAAATGTGTGTGTTCTTACCACTTGTAGGCTTGTATATATGATATAATGCTAGTCAAAGATGTGTTTACTTGGTCAAGGGACACCATGAGGGTCTTTAGGAATGTTTATGGTCAAAATGGAACATAACATGACTAGGTTTAATGAAGATATGTTGTACAAGACCAAGTGGAAAAGTTTGTGTGCTCTTGGTCTCCTAATTGTTGTTGTTTTCGTAAGATAGGAGGGGGAGGGAGTATATGTGTTATTTTCTTGTTATATTACTTGTATGTAATGTTATTTGAAGTTTAAAGTCATTTATAAAATGTGTAGAGTATAAACTTGTAAGCATAGCCTATAGTTAGTTTATTTAATGTAACAATTATGACATAACAATATTAAACATTGGGTAAAAGTTTAATAAACTTTGAGTATTTTGGGTAATAAAAGTAAGTATTTGTTGATAGCGTTAGTTAATTAATATTGGTTTCGTGGTATGCCTAAAGTAATTTTTATTCTCGACACGTACACCCTTTTACAGTAACCAATAAAATAAAATGAAAAAAGACCATAATTATTCTCAAAATAATTATTCTCAAAATAACTATTTAATACTTTCTTGATGTAAACTTTTAATTGTTTGATGCCCGTTTACATTGAACGATAATTTTTAGCTTACGCGATTTAACTTAACGTTTACGATTAAAAGCAAACGTGTACAATACTAAAAATACATAGTGAATTTATTGACAACGTCAATGACCTTAAAACACGGAGTGTTTATAGTCTCCCCAGTTAAGTGGAGCTTGTCTCAAGGCTTTAAGAGCGGAACTTGCGATAGTGCGGTCTTTGTGAAGAGGTGTGGATATTTCTTTCTGAATTGATCTTCGCGTTCCCATGTGAACTCAGGACCTCTCCTGGAGTTCCATCGAACCTTGACTTGTGGAATGCGGCTTTGCTTCAATCGTTTAACTTCACGGTCCATGATTTCTATCGGCTCCTCGACAAATTGAAGCTTGTCATCAAAGTGGCTAATGGTTCGTCGGCATGGCACTTTTTCAAGTTGGATACATGAAATGTATTGTGAACCCGGCTCAGCTCTTCAGGAAGCTCAAGCGTGTAAGCAACTCTCTCTACCCCTTTTTATACTTTGAAAGGTCTAAAACATACTAGGGTTTAATTCCCCCGTTTGCCAAACGTAGAACCCCTTTCCAAGTGCGGAAAATTTAGCAAACATTATCCCAACCCTGAAAGTCTATCGGTTTACGCTTTAAATCCGCGTAACTCTTTTTTTGATCGCGAGCAGCTTGCATTCTCTACTTGATTTGAATGATATTCTTAGTTGTTTCTTGCACTATTTCTGGACTAGTGAGTTGAACTTCTCCAACCTCGGCCCAACTAGGCTGTGTGAACGACAGTGTTCGACCATAAAAGTGCTTCAAATGGTGTTGGTTTGTTGATGCTAGCGTGATAGCTATTGTTATATGAGGAACTTGGGGGGGACTCAATGGCAAAAGGTTAACCTAACCCTTTAAAGTCGATTGCCCAAGCACACAAATATCCTCGAGAGTTTGACTAGTCTCCTGCTTTGTCCGTTATTTGTGGATGGTACGCAAGTACTATATCCAGACTAAGTACCTAGAGCATTTTGATAGTGACTCCAGAAATTTGATTGCAACCTAGGGTCACAATCAAAATAATCGGAAGAGAGTTATTCCATGCCTCATGACCACTCTTTTAGGTACTTCTTGCAGTTTATCCATCGGACCAGTCTCTCTTATGCGTACAAAGATTGCGACTTAGTGGAAGTCGGTCAACAACACCCTAATGTGTGTAGCCTTGTGACGACTTAGGAAGCTTCGTGACAAAATCCATAGTGATATTGTCCCACTTCCATTAAGGGATATCGGGTTGTACCAACAATCCTGATGGTGTTTGATGTTCGGCTTTGACCTTAGCACACGTCAGACATTTACTAACATAGGTGGCGATGTAGGCTTTCATATTAGGCCACCAATATAGCTTCTTCATGTCTTGGTACATCTTATCAGAACCCGGATGTATAGAGTATTTTGACTTGTGGGACTCGTGCATGATCACAGTCCGCAAATCGCCATAACATGGTAACTAACTCCTGCCATTTAAGCTTAGAGTTCCATCCGCGCGAGGTTCCAACTTTTCCGTCCTAAGCTTCTCCGGATCTTTAGAATTTTCAAGCAACATACCTCCAACATCTTCGTTCTTGATGTTCTCTGCTTTCCGTGCTTCAGTCTGAGCATCCAGAATTTATTTGGGGAGATCCAAACCTATAGTCATGACTAAGGCTCGATCCCTTAATGGTGCCTCTCGTTCCTTCCTGCTCAAGGCGTCAGCGACAACATTTGCTTTCCCTGAGTGATAACGAATCTCGCAATCATAATCACTAAGCAATTCTAGCCAAGAATGTGTTGTAGACTTTTGTGATCCGTGAACACTGTACACTTGGTTTCGTACAAATAGTGTCTCCAGAGTTTCAGAGAAAACACTACCGCTCCAAGTTCCAAATCATGAGTCGTATAGTTCTTCTCATAAATTTTCAGTTGGCGTGATGCATAAGCAATCACCTTCTCTCTTTGCATCAACACAGCGCCCAAACCTTTAATCGAAGCATCATAGTATACAATTAAATCTTTGTTACCTTTAGGTAAAGCCAGAATTGGTGCACTACACAACTTTTGCTTCAACAGTTGGAACACTATTTCTTGTTTGTCACCCTACTCAAACTTGACCTTCTTTTGAGTGAGCTTGGTCATTGGTTTGTGTAACACCCCCAAATTGGGTCGCAGCGGAATAAGGGTCCGGGGCGTGTTACTTCTCAGATCAATAACACAAGATAATATAAGAACGACCCAAAAGTCGTTTAAAACTGATACATTGGATTTAATAAAGTATGTGTTACAAAAGCCCGAAGCTTTACTTGTTTACTTGTTATTATTACAAAGATTTCCAGCCCATAACAGATATACAAAATGTAATGCGACTAAATCTTTAATGCATGACTTCAAAATATAACCACCAATATAACCACTTGCATTTAAAACGTCAACATAAAGTTGGTGAATTGTATAGGTTTATGTAAATGTATATGCAGGACCGCAAGACTTTCCCAGTGATAATGCAACAGATGCAAACATCACAAAATGCAATTACGTTTGCCTAAGCTCATGACACCGAAGCTCGACATAATTGAATACAATATATAAATATTGCCTACATTGCCCGTGATGATGTTCAACCCGTAACATCCAGTATCCGACATGATATACGTTCGTTTCCAGTGATAGCTAGTCACCCGAACGGGGAGGTCAATCCCAAATAGATCTATCTATAATCATTCGCGCTCACATTCCAGTAATTGACAGTTCATGATTCATGGGCATAGTGGGTTATCGCTACTTAGGCAA